>JALBUN010000015.1:722500-1007758 GCA_025174535.1 Cantharellus purpuraceus
CCACGGCATCGCAAACCTCTCCGAGGCCGTGAACTTGTTAATCTCATCCAACACATCCTCATCCCACAGATTGTCGGTCATGCCATCAGAAGACAAGATAAGGATGTCATTCTGCTGAACCGGCAGCGAGATTGCACGAGCATGTGCTGGAAGGGTGGGAGACGACGGGCCAAGTTGAAGGGGATAATTGAACTGCACATGAAGTATAAGTGACTGACCAGACAAGGCAGATAAGGGACACTCACGGCATGTTGCATCTCCTCGCTCCGATATACGATGCTACCATCGCGAACGAGACAGACTGCACAGTCGCCCAGGTGAGCTATACGAAGCTCCTCATCGCGTAGTACAGCGAGCAAGGCGGTAGCGCTGCCCCCGGTCAGACCATGATGCTGGAAGACTGATATACACTTGTCATACGACCGCTGAAGAATGTCAATAGGGTGTACATCAACCGTTGAAGGTTGGGGGCGCTCTGCGGGTGATGGCGGAGGAGGTGGGGGAGATAGAAGCGAGAGCTCATATGAACAAAAGTGCATGAGACTTCGGGAAAAAAGAGCCGAGTTGGCTGTGGCAGGGGCTGCTCTCGACCAGCCACCGACGCCATCCGCAACCCCCATGGCATCTGGACGAAGGAAGTAGGCATCCTCACCCACTTGGACTGCCAGATCGAGATCCGGTACAAATGTGGCAACATGTGTATGTGCGCGACGCTTCGGAATGCCATACGCACCAGAGTCGAGGTGGTAGGTTAACCGAGAGCGTTTTGATGCCGGACTAAGAACGCTCGAAGGGGAAAGATATGGGAAGTGTGAAGGAAAGGTTGTGGGTGGGAAGAGGTATGCTTGGGTCGTGGAGTTGGAGGATTGCGGTGACCGTGGTAACGGCGAGAGCGCTATTTGCAGGGGGGGAGATGGAGTCAAGGGCTGACTGGGCTGCGTCTGCGAGTTGTGCGTCGTCGACGAGTTGGGCGATGTTCCGCCTGGATGGCGCGACGTCGCGACTGGTGAGGGACGGGCATAGGGTTGGGGAGGAGGCGCAGAGTCGATGTGGGACACAGAATATAACGACAAGGCGCGGGACTGGCGAGGAATGACTGTGCATAGCCTCTTTGACATTGTAGTCGACGACATAATGGCAGCTCGCTGGCGGCTGCAGCGAGCAACAAAGGTTGGTGATGACAGTTGATTCTAACTCTGAACTCGCTTTTTTAACACGGGAGAAGCCGGGTTCGGGTCTCCGATTTCCGGCGCCGCTTTCTCACATGACTCAGCGGCGACGCATAACCGTAGCCGCGACCTCAACCAGCGCGTCGCACCGTATGGCACAGACCCTGACTGAAACTCACAGTCGACTTGTTGGCAACGAACAACTACGCCAGGCGCACACATCCGTCTATTGTGGTGCTCTAATGGCTGGGGCTGCTCAACATCAACGCTGATGGTCCCTAGGTGGGGTTAATCACGCTTTCCTTTACATTGAGACTGCAGAAAGTCTAACCATCCAGCAAAGCAAGCAGTAAGAAAAGATTGATTGCTGAGCAACAGTTTGTTTGAGTAGTGCACTTTATAAAATAAATAATATGGTATCGACAACGTCTGGAAAGATCGACAGCGAATACTAGTCCTGGGGGAGATGCAGTACCTTCCAAAATAATCCAAAGATTTGTAAAGCAAGGGGAGATCTACAACGTCGACTTCCAGCCTCCCTCCCGGCATTTCGCCACAAGCCTTTTCACCTGGTTATGCAGGTCTAGTGAGTCGCAGTCACGGAGAGTGGAAGAAACACGTTCACCTCTTGACTCCTAGCACGTGTCGTGATCAATAGCGCGTCTGGTGTATCGACGACCACAAGATCATCCACGCCCAGGCACGCTACCAGGCGTCCCGATGCAGGGACGACAATTCCGCCAGCGGATTGGTCAGTGACGACTGTAGAGGAACCATGAGCAGATCCCCCGTGGATATGACAAACACCCGCACCCAGTCCTGAATCCCCGAGAATACGGGGCTGGTCAACTTCCGCAGGAAGCAGATCAGCGAGGGACGAAAAGTCGCCGACGTCGTCCCAACCTACGTAAGTCAAGTCAACAATATACACGTAAAGTCGCTTAGCTAACGCTCACCGAAAGTCGCAGGCACTACAGCTACTTTGCCAGCAAGAGCAGCCGGTTCTGCTACAGCAGTATCAATGGCGATCTTGGGAAGAGTGGGCCACACTTCATCAAGCACTTTTTCCCGTGACTCATCGTCCCAATGTGCAGCGATGGTCTGCAAGCCTTCTGCAAGTTCCGGCTCATATTCCGCCAGAAGATCCATAAGAATACGGGCTTTGACGACAAACATGCCGCCGTTCCAACGGTAATTGCCGGTGCTAAGGTAGGTAGCAGCGGTGCGGGCATCCGGTTTCTCTTTGAATTGACTCACAAGGCGAGCATTGGGAGCATCGTCAATGTCTAAATTCTCTCCGAGACGGATGTATCCGAATCCCGTGGCGGGATGGGACGGAGCAATGCCGATGGTGACGAGCAGGTCATGGCGGGCAGTAGCCACGGCTTCTGCAACAGCGCTCATGAACGCATCGGTGCCGTTGATCATATGGTCAGCAGCAAAACTACCAAGAATGGCTTCCGGGTCTCGACCGACGAGGACCGCTGCAGCTAGTCCGATCGCTGCGGCACTCTCTTTAGGGCTGGGCTCTGCGAGGAGGTTGCCTGGGAGTATGTCTGGGAGCTGACCACAGACAGCTTGGCTGTGCACGCGTCCCGTGACGACCATCATTCGTGCAGGGCTTGCAAGTGGGAGAAGCCGGTCCCAGGTGGCCTGGATCAGAGAACGGCCCCGGAGGGTGAGGTCGAGGAGAAACTTTGGACAACTCTCGCGTGAGAGTGGCCAGAGGCGAGTACCAGCACCGCCAGCTGGAACCACAGCCCAAAATCCTTGTAACTCGTTCAACCTGAACGGGTACGCAGAGAGCGCACGGTCGCCCAATGGAGAAGGAACGTATATGGCAGAGGTGCCGCTGGGACCGCTGGGGCCCAGGAACGGACTGCGCGCGCGCAATTGCGGGGAAGGAGGTGCTATGACTTTGCCATTTTGCGTTTGCTACCAGCACACGGTTAGAGCCCACTTGTGCAACACTGAATATACGCACGATGCTGGATTCGCGAATATATCGCTCGAGGTTGGCATTAGCTCGCCTGAGGTCGCTGCACTCTTGCCTGAGGTCGGCGATGTCCGTGTTCTAACAGGAAGCTCAAAAAACGTCTGAGCTCTCTGTGTAATGATGACTCGCCGACTTTTGGACGACAGACATGATTTGGGTGAACATGTCCTCGACGGCAAGACCTCCTGACGCATTTTTGCTTCTGTCGGGTGGAGGGACGACAATGGGACGGAAGGGTCTTGAAGTGGGAAATCTTGGAGAATCCATGGTGAAAGACAGGTTGTGTGTCGCTGTGACAGGGTCACCACTGTGACCTGCTCTAAAAAAGGCTTGAGTTGCGCTATTGCTAGCAACGACGCCGGCGTCGCTCACTATGGTTTGTAGTCTACCACAATCCCTTCTTCTTTTATCTCTTTGTTCTCTACAATATCCTCGAGCTTACGCCCAAGAAGCCAACATGTCCCTGTCACTCAATACCCTTCTTCCTATGACACTCAACTCCACTACGCCATCTCCAATAGCCTTCTCCCTCCCTCCCAGCACATCGGATTCACCCCTCAGCATATCCGTTGCACTCTGCAGCAACACACAACCTTTCCCACAGTTCTCTGTGAGGAACAACTCAGATACCAATGGTGCAGGGGGGGGCGGTGCACAGATCAGTTTGGACGAAGGTATTGGCGTATGGAGCGGTGTCACAAGACCCGGGGACACGCTGGTGGTTTCTCTTGGCAATGGAGCGTCTAGTTCTTCAGGAAGCGCATGGTCCTTCGAGCTTGCTGTCTCCAGTGGGGGTGAGTAATTTAGACGCCACTCGTTCTCACACACTCTCTCATATATACAATTGCAAACCCTTGTAGCGCCGCTACATCGGACTATATCCACCCCTCCTCTTCTAGGAGACACAACGGCAACACAAGCCTTACTCTTCTCGCCGCCCTTCGCGTCGCCCACCCACGTCTCTCCTAGCTACCCCAACTACTCTCTCCCTAGCGGGAACGTATCATTTCCAGATGCCTCTCCTCCTTCCTCTTCCGCACAGCCGAATGCATCCCTCATTCTCACGCCCATATCCCAATTCCAGCAGCAATCCATGAATTTGTCGAAGTCAGCCTGTGCAATCCGGAACGCTGCTACGAGTATTTCCGGGTCATGGCTTGGTGCAACTGGAACCGGTGATGTGAACGGTAGCACGAGTCTTGTTTTGAGAGATACAGACGGATGGAGATCGCAGTGGATCATTGAAGGCTTGACGGCCAGTACAAACTATTCGGCATGGGTTGTACAAGATGGCGGCGCTCTAGCGGGACCAATATACGCATATACCAAGTCATGTGCGAGCTTTACTCTAAGTTGTGTCATTTCTTCAGCTAATTTGTCCCACAGCATCATTTGCTTGCCCCCTAGTGCATTCCCTTCCATACTGTCCGTTAGCGTCTTATGCAGTACCCTTCCCGCCGGCGCCTAACGGAGCGACGACGTATACGGCTTCAAATCTTCCATCAAACGTATCCGACCTCCTTATTTCCTCAATATCCAATTTCACCATCGCTCTCTTAACCTTCCCTTGCGGCCGCGATTTCTATTCGCCCATCCAAACCTGCGAGTCCTGCGCAAACGCCTATCGTGCATGGGCATGCGCGGTCTCCCTGCCGCGTTGCGGTGAGATCCCATCAACCCTCGCCTCCTCTCTAGCCTCCCCGCCCACCTCATCAAAGGAATCTAATTCACAATCCTTACCAACCCCCGCAATTTTATCTCATCCTTCTGCACAGTCTCGTTTGAGCGGGTCGATCAGCACGTACGATGAGCTTCTCCCGTGCATTGAGAAGTGCAATGCAGTGGACCGTGCTTGCCCTTCCTTCCTTGGTTTCACATGTCCTCATACGACAGTGAATGCCAACGAGAGCTACGGTGTGGGCTTCATTGATGCCTGGGAAGGTGCTCAAGGCATTCAAGGCCAGGGCGTCCCGGGCGTTGCACAAGACCAATGGGGCGTCGCATGGTGTAATGGATAACTTCTGGAAAGTGGATCAGGTCGTCGTCGGTGGACAGGTCTCGATCTCCCTGGAGGTTAATGTGGCATCACATCTACTGGAGCGCGTTCGGAGAACAGCCACGAGTATGGTGACAGCGGTGCTTCATTGGTTCTTCGCGAGACAGAGCTTCAACGAACGTCAACGGGAATACTCGATGATGAAATGACTTGTATTCATTGACAGGTGACGTCTGTTGTTGTTTGGACCAAGTAGGAACAGGTTTCATCTTTGCGGACTGATATAGAGTTAGATGTGAACTGCTTACACTGTGCTTTTACGGAGCCATTGTTACTTTATTGCTTGAATCATCATCGCACATAATATTTTATAGTACTGTCGATCATTGTATCTCGTAGTCCTTGCCTCAGGCTTCAGTACTCCATGGCCAAGTCGAATTGCAGAGAAAATGTATTCAATGGTCGTATACAACAACCCTAAAGCGCCAGCACTTCTAGAGTAGACAAACATGTGGGCAAGACACTTGCCCACTTATAACCATATGGCGCTACAGGCACCCCATTCAGCAAACAAACACCCATCCAATAATGGGCAAGCTATCACATGCATCTTAATCGGTGCTCACAGCCGGGCATTTGCATTCGTGTTATTTCTCCTCTCCCATTCTTTCACGAGTCGCTTTTGGATCTCCCGCTTTAATGTCTTGCCGGCCGCGTTACGCTCCGCTGGCGAGATGCGTGTCAGGGCCAAAAAAAGAGGAGCGTGCACACATGCACCTTACCTATCATCTCCGCCTGTATAACAATCAGAGACGGCACAGCGAATGCGGGGAGACTGCAAGATGTAAGGCAGACGTCAGATCGCCCTTTCTACTTCTGCTCCCACTCCCTACACAATCTGTCAATATCACTGACCTGGGTTTGACCTTCTCCAAAATCGCTTCCTCGGTCAATTTGCCCAACCATTCTCTCCGTGGAACCACCAGCGCACCCACGAGCTCGCCTAATCGCTTGTCTGGGATGCCAACAACGGCGCAGTCCAGCAGTCTAGGATCGGCGAATAATGCGTTCTCCACCATGACAGAATGCTATTTCCGGAAATGTGTGAATAATGAACGAAGAAAACATGCTTTTGGAAACGAACAATATTCTCTCCCCCTCTATGTTGGACGAGCAGTGGCGTGAGACAAGTGGTCCTGTTGATTATGATAGAACGTACCGGATAATCATATCTTTCACTTAAAACATTGATACCTCAGTTACTGAAGTCGAATGAATGATGTTGGCATGTACCTCTATCCTTAATATATACGAACCCTTCCTCATCGATACTCGCAAGGTCTCCAGACTTGAACCACCCATCACGGGTAATGACCTCGTCCGTCGCCTTTTGATTGTTGTAGTACCCACGCATGATAATGGGGCCCCGGCTAGATGGTAAATCAGAATATATGCCAAAGTGCTGGTGAAGGTTGGAACGCACATCCACAACTCCCCAATTTCACCAGGCGGAAGCACTCTATTGCTGTTCGGTTCAACAATGAGGAGGTCCACTACGGGGAGAGGTAAACCTCTGAAGACATTGGATGTATATTACACCGTTGTTATGAGTTCGATCCCCATACTGAAAATTTGGTGCGACTTACGTGCTTCCAGATCTCGCAAGATAGTCTTCGCCTTTCGACCAAAGCAATCATAAGTGTCACAACCAAAGAGGAAACTGCCAACACTCACCCATAAATGACACTGCAATACAATTCGTTTCTGTTAAACCGTACCCTTGCTGGCTGCATTAGATAGAGGTGAAAGAAATGTCACAGACTAGTACGCCATACAGCAGGTTGAAGTAAAAATGTACGTACACTATGGCGTTTGGAAATTTCTTTTTGATCTCCAGAGGAAGAGAATCGGCCGCAGGGGCTCCGCCAGTACCAATGCCTTCGATGAGCGTATTTCCTGCAAGGGGATCAGACATTCCACTAGAGTACACGACATTGGGAATATGACAGATCCTGGAAAAGACATAAAGCTATTTAACAAAGGCATGTTACTAACCTGTTGCGCCAGTCTCAAAGATGTCATAAACTATGCTTGGGACGCCCACGGTCGCAGTTATTTTTTCCTCTTGAATGAGTTTGGCGGCTGAATATGGGTAATGCATTGATTTGCCGAAGATCAATAAGATATTTTGTACGCATAGATTTTGAAGGATTGAAGGTGGCACATACCTAACTCCTTTCCCCACTGTTATGACGATATAATAATTTGAAAATAAATGAACGTTTCTGAAAGTATATGGACTTTCCTTGCGCATTAAAACGACCTTGCTGCCTAGGGTCGTTGCGAAGAGCTTTAAATTGCCATGGAATAAAAATTGCATCAGTGGTGGAGAACACAGAAACCGTCTGCCTAACCAATTGACCAGTACAGGCAGTGACGTGAAAAAGTGGAACTGCAACAAGGTTTGCAAGTGCCTTCGTCTCCTGTGAGGGGCCTTGACCTAAAGGTGGGGGCACTGCAAAGTGACTGTTACGAATGTCCCTCAAGGGAAAGCCGGGGAAAGGATACTCGCAATCACCACCTAATCTGAGCTCCCTCCGACGGGCTGAGAAAATAACATGAAACGTGTTTGCAAGGAAACCGCGCTGAGTCGAGAGAACGCCCTTGGGTAACCCTGTCGTTCCCGACGTGAAGAAAATCTAAGCGTTATGGGTAGGTCATGAAATCGAGAGCAATCACTTCCTACACTAACCGTAGCATTGTCCTCAGGTAGAATTTCTGGCCCCTTTTGCCATGCTGTTAGGGATCCGGTATATGATGCCATAACATGCGACCATTCCCTGACACGAGAACCAGCCAGAGGCCTCGAGGAAGAAGGCCGGACAAGGATCACAGGCATGTGGAGCGCAGGTAGGTGAGAACTCAGAAGACTCATACGCTCCGAGTCTAGAATCATCACTTTCGGGGTTGTGAGATTGACACAATGCATGAATGGCTCAATCGGTAACCATGCATTGAAGGCAGTCGGAACTGCTCCCTGTTAGAATTCGAGTGTCAATAGTCGCAAATTTCGAGAGGCTGAAGTGAGTACCAGGATCGCCGCACCCCAGAAAGAAATGATCCATTCCGGATAATTGCGCATAGCAATCCCAACCCTATCACCCTTTCTGATCCCATAGACCTTCATGTGGTGTGTCAAGCACCGTTATCAAAGCTACATAATCATGACTTCCTACCTCGCGCAACAAACTGGCTAAGCGCTGCACCATGGCGTCCGCTTGGCCGTAAGTTGTCCGTGTGTCCTCAAATACGATATATTCGTCGTTATGTATTTCCTTCTTTTCGGAGACATTGACTCGCCAATGCACACGAAGAGATGGCCAGAGATTTTTGTAGACCCTGTAAACACGGTTATCAATCACAGCATGTTCCATCTCGTGGAGTTGGCCAGGTGCGGTCATGATTGCGGTGCCTACAAGTGTGCATCAGCTAAAGCGACAAGCATAGAAAATGAGGATTACATTCTTGTAGAGACCTTGCGGGTTTCCATTCCATGTCAGACATTGCTGTAGATGTCCTGTATCACCTGTGAGTCCCATCTTATAACTGCTCGGAAATCTTCGTTCCGGTGTTGCACATAGGACAACAACCGGAGGTCCCTTGGATGCGTGATTCCGTACGGAAAACTGATGGTGACCTAGCAGGTTAATATATGGCCCACCATAAATTTCCCAGCACCGTGACCGTTACATACGTCAGAACCCGGCCCAACTGTCGAAAGGGGCATATACGAATCGCTAGGCATCAGCCGAAATTACTGCTTCCATCTGGATCTGGACGGCATTTTCACAGATTGTTGCGGAGGCCAATCATACCCATCCTATCCCTACAGGTAGAGAGCTTATGTACTAACAATTACACACATAAGTATCAAATATATTCACTAACATATCATCTCATAGCATTACACTGATATGAGTATCTACAATAAGGCCAATAAATTGAAACCACAAACAAGTCAAGGTTCCACCATCATGCCAGCTCCCTAGACGCTGTCGGTTCCTTAAGATATCCGGTGTGTTCTCGCTGTTGTGCGGTCTTCAATTGGACTTACACTATCCTTGGCATAGCTTTACTAGCACTCGTTGGGATCTGGCATAACATGTACTCCAGTGTAAGAGAGCTATGCTCTCTAGTTGGAGAATGGAGATTATATGTTATTTGTTTATGTTTTGTTGTCATGGAGCCTTTGTATATAATAGATCACCCCATATATTCCAGATATGCTTTAGTCTCATCGATGCTGGACTCTGACCGCGTCGTGGTCTCTTAAGTTGGCAGGGGCAGATGTAACCCGCTGGCGCCAGATCCTGCCAGAAGCGAATTTCACCGGGGGTAAACAGTACTTGTTTCCGCGATGTTTCCGTCATATTGTGACACTGTCACGTCAAGATGACCACGTCCCAAACTACTTTGATCCCTCATTCCCAAAAGCCACTAGTAACTCGTATATATCCCTCACCGGAGAGGCTCAGTGATACTATAAGACAAGCTAAGGAAGCTCAAAGGAAATGGCAAAAGGTTTCTTTGGAAGATCGCATCGCTATCGGGCGCAAGTTCATGGTGTGCAGGGTGTCAAGGTCAAAGCGGTACAATGCTGACCCATCATCCTATGTAGAGTGAATTCCAGGCACAGGTCCCTGAGATCACAATGGAACTCAGCAATCAGATGGGTCGCCCTGTGAAGTTCAATCACCTAGAATGCAAAACCATGTTAGCTAGAGCCGACTACTTGCTGAGTGTTGCACCAGCCGCGTTGAAAGATGTGGGGATTCCTGATTATGACAAGTCCTCCAACAAACGTTACATACAGCGTGTTCCTCATGGTGTGATATTAGTGGTAGGTCAACATTCCGGAAGTCGCAACGACAGTGATCGATTTAATACAAGATTGCTCCATGGAATTATCCCTTTCTGGTGACGGTCAACAGTGTCATACCAGCCATTATTTCGGGCAATACGGTCATTCTAAAGCCATCACCTCAGACACCAGTGCGTTTTTGTAGTCGCATCACGCATTGATACTAAATTGCATGTTTGACCAGTTAACAGCGGAACGTCTTGCTGCTGCTTGGTCTCGCGCTGGTCTTCCTGAGAATGTTTTTCAGGTTGAGCACCTCTCGCCTGAGCTCACTGAGAAAGCAATCCAGGACACTCGTGTGAACTTTGTGGTCTTCACAGGGAGTGTTAAAGGCGGTAAGGCTGTAGATTCTGCAGCAGCACGTGCTGAAGGATTCAAGGGCGTCGCTTTGGAGGTAAGTGACGAGGGTAGTTAGTGTCCACTTTGATATGAATGTCACCAAACCGTATAGCTTGGCGGAAAGGACCCTGCGTACGTACGCGAAGATGCCGACTTAGATTCTGCTGTACCCGAGCTTGTCGATGGTGCGAGTCCATTAGACGACCGATTCTTCTCTCTTTAATCCACTCGCACTAGGTGCCTTCTTCAATTCTGGCCAGAGCTGTTGCTCTGTGGAGGTTCGTTCACCTTAATCGGAATACCAATAGTTATCCATTTGGGAGGTAGAGGATATATGTCCATAAGGCCAAATATGATACCTTTGTGCAAAGGTTTGTAGAGGAGACAAAGGTATAGGACCTGCACCCTGATGGCTGTAATGGGCTGACACGTTACCCAGCAATATAGTTTGGGGGATCCCACAGATGCCAATACTTCACTGGGACCGGTTGTCAGCGTAGCATCCGCCGAACGAATTCGGAAACAAGTGGCTGATGCAGGTTCGCAATTACCCCCTGTACTAGCAACAAATTGCTCAATGCAATACTCTTGACAGTTGCTGCTGGAGCCAAGGAGCTGATTCCTAGTGCCCTTTTCCCCGCCGCAAAAGAGTAAATACATACACGCACTGGAATTCTGTAATTTCTCTAACGTCGTCTAGTGGTACTACATTCGTCGCTCCTCAGGTGTTGGTCGACGTCAATCATTGTGAGTGCTCTGCAATGCGATGCAGGACTTGCTGATGAGTGTCAAAAGCTATGGATGTCATGAAAGTCCGTGGTGCCAAAATTCAAGTGTCTGTAATATTAATATTATTCCCAGGAGGAGACATTTGGTCCCGTAGTTGGCATTATGAAGGTAAGGGATACTCTGCACTTTGTTAGCGATCAACACTCATTGTCTTATGATCAGGTGACGTCAGACTCGGAGGCCGTAAAACTCATGAACGACTCGCCGTACGGATTAACAGCGTCCATTTGGACGGGTCCCCAGTCACAGTCAATTTTCAACGAGCTAGCTTCTGAGATCGATACAGGGACTGTATTTCTAAACAAGTATAGCCTATATTCCTCTTGTTTTTCTTGAATAGCTGGTTTAATCTGCTTGACAAAAGGTGCGACTCTGTTGACCCGTCTCTTGCCTGGACTGGAGTCAAGGACAGCGGCCGTGGTGTCAGCTGCAGCGAATTTGGTGGGTAAAGTGATGTTCTATTTCAGAGAAGCCTAACACTGATGCTGTGAAGGCTACGATCAGCTGACCAGGCCAAAATCCATCTTTATCAAGGCGTGACGACACGATTTACGCCTTTGATTGAGTTCCAGAGGGGAGCCTTTGACCAGTGGTAGACATCCTTTGGGCATCGACGTCATCTGTGATATGAAGAGCGTCGGTTTCTTCTTCAGGAAAACATGTTTTGCTAGCGCCTCTTGGTGCGCATTTATACGGATAGTCGTGTAAGTGATGCTCGATCAACGTAGCGCTATGACTTGGAACCTCGTGATTGAAAGTGATTTTTATACCCCCGGCTGGGGGGAAACAAGTTGAAGACCCGCTTAAACCAGGTTGCACAAAATATCATTTTGCCCCCCTGACAGTACCGTTCATAAACACACAGCAAGGTCTTCAGTTGATTGCACATTTAACTAGATGTATGGCTTCTGTCAGGGTCTGAATCAATTGGCATGAGTACAAAACTGCAGATCCATCATCATCATACCTCAGTGAAATTCTTCACCTCTACTTCTCACTTTGCCAGCCCATCATTTGCATATGGGTGATAGGCACCTTAATTGAACTACTGTCAGTATCAGGACTTGAGATTGATGGCACTATTTTGAAGATGCAAAGCCACTGCACTTCTTTGGTGAATGTATCCTGGCCAAACTCATTTTACTAGGATATTACTCACATGGAGCCTTTGGATGACAGCAGGGCCAGATGACCTAGCTACTTTGAGTCATGGACCTCACAACAGTGTGGACAGCAACTCAATACACCATTGTCAAGAGTTAGGGGTAGCATTGAATGCCTGGATAGAAAGGCTGATGTCATGATCATAAATTCTGCCTAGGGGTAAGGTGAGGAACTGTGGATCCTGCTTTGAATGTGGTTTAAAGAGGTAAGTAATGCTCCAAATAACAAGCATACAGTTGAAACATTGACACAAGTGATTATGTTTTATTATATGCTAATTTTGCAAAAAAATCTATTCTGAATAACTTCAAGATGATCCCCCTCATGTGCATCACTGCAAAGACAAGGTTTCAAGTGGGTCTTGCATGTCATAGTCAACCTTCATATCACTAGGATACCATCTGCATGGGGTCTTCAGGACATTGCAGGGTCAAATGATCCCCAGCCATCTTCAGTGATGGACCTCACATTTTCCCTGACAGCAGTTCATTGCTCCGCTATCATGAGTCCAGAGTAGGATTGAGCTAAGTGACAGGAAAGACAGGGTAGAGGCAGGTTCATTGCAACATGCTCACTTCATGATACAATCTCCGTGTTCCATGCAGTGTAAAATATTTTCAACTCGGATTTGTGCCTGACCGAGAAGCACAGATTAAACATATTGATTTCTGGTTTAACCCGAGAGGCACCGAAATCTACTGAACTTACACGAGAGAATTCGCCAGCAGCCGACCATAACCGAGTCGATTTTCACTGGGCTTCAGTACTTGCCGGGTCCAAATGAAGTGTACAGCAATGTTATATAAAGTACCAGTCGAAGCAAATGTGGGCGCGATGCTGAAACAAGTATGCTTGCCTGGACAGTAACCAGATAAAACGCTACCGGAAAGCACTCGCGTAGCAATGAACACATCCCCATCCACTACAAGTTACACGAATCATATTCGACGCTCACAGCCGGGCCTTTGCCTCTGCCTTGTTTTGCCTCTCCCACTCTTTCGCGAGCCGCTTTCGGATCTCCCGCTTCAATGTTTTTCCGGCCGCGTTACGCTCTGATGGCAAGATGTACCGTCAGGACAAAAAGGAGTCCAGAGGCATGTTTCTTACCTATCGTCTCATCCTGGATGACAATTAGGGACGGGACGGCGAATGTGGGAAGACTGCATGATGAAATATGTCAGATCACTTTTCCAGAGTCCCAGTTTAGGAACATGGGGAGGCCTCTGCTGAATTCCTAACACGATTCGTTAATTAGTACTGACCTGGGTTTGACCTTCTCCAAAATCGCTTCCTTGGTCAATTTACCCATCCATTCTCTTCGTGGAACCACCAGCGCACCCACGAGCTCGCCCAATCGCTTGTCTGGAATACCAACAACAGCGCAGTCTAGCAGTCTATGATCGGCGAATAATGCGTTCTCCACCATGACAGAATGCTAGTTCGCAAGCCGGTAATGAGTAAATAATAGAAGAAAGTATTCTTTTGGAAACAAACAATATTTTCTCCCCCTCTATGTTAAACAAGTCGTGGGTATGAGATACTATCACTGGGGTGATGGAACGTACCGGATAATCATATCTTTCACTGGAAGTATTGAAAAATCAGTATCTTATGTTGAAAATGAGCAAGGGACATTGCAATTTACCTCTATCCATGATATATACAAATCCTTCTTCATCTATGCTTGCAAGATCTCCAGACTTGAGCCAACCATCGCGTGTAATGGCCTCATCCGTCGCCTTTTGATTGTTATAGTACCCACGCATAATATTCGGACCGCGGCTATATGGAGAATCGGATATGTCCCAAAGTGCAACTAATGAAGGATGGAAACGCACATCCACAACTCCCCAATTTCTCCAGGCGGTAGTACCCTATTGGTATTAGGTTCAACGATGAGGAGATCTACCACCGGGGGGGGTAAACCCCTAAAGAAAGAAATGACAGCAATTTCTAAGAATAAATTAGAGAAACATGAATTTTATCGTGACTTACGTGCTTCCGGGGTTTGCAAGATAGTCTTCGCCTTTCGCGTTAAACGAGCTTGAGCGTTGAGAGACCACTTAGAAAACAGCCAACACTCACCCACGACTTGCACCGCAAGTGAGTTTGTTTCTGATAGACCGTACCCTTGCTGACTGCAGCGACATGAAAGTTGAAGTAATCAGCATTCCGTAGGCAAGTACACCAAAGACGGAAGCCCTATAAAACGTTTCGAGAAGTATACATACACGATGGCATTTGGAAATTTCATCTTGATCTCCCGAGCGAGAGAATCGGCTGCAGGGGCACCCCCGGTACCCAGGCCTTCGATCAGCGTATTTCCTGGGAAGGGATATCATGTCAGTAACGGACGTTCCACTAAAATGTATGATTTAGGAAAAGAAACTTGGTAAGGATAATCCGCGGAGAGGCGTGGCTTGAGTTGCGAACACACAGTAACCTAATGAAGTAAAGACATGAGAGGGATTACCAACCTGTAGCGCTGGTCTCAAAAAGGTCATATACTATGCTTGGGACCCCCACAGAAGAAGTTATTTTCTCATCGTAAATGAGTTTGGCAGCTGAAATATGCCGTTGCGGGAGACGAGACCAATAAGATCCTGTACACAACGGTTTTGAAGGATCAAACGTGACACATACCCAATTCCTTGTCCCACTATTATAACAATCCAGGATTTAAAAGCGATGAACACTTCCGAATAAATCATTATCTATGGCTTGCCTTGCGCATTAAAACAATCTTGCTGCCCGTGGTCGTTGCGCTAAGCTGAAACGGCCATGGAAATAACAGAACGTCGTGAGCATGAAGAAAACGGGAACCGTCTGCCTCACCAATTGACTCGTACAGGCAGTGACATGAAACAGTGGGACTGCGACGAGAATCGCAAGCGCCTTCTTCGTCTGTGGAGGACCTTGGCCGAGAGGTGGAGGCACTGCGCGGTGACCGTTATGATAGGCCCTCAAAGAAAAGCTGAGTGAAGTGTACTCACAATCACTACCTAATCTGAGCTCCCTCCGGCGAGCTCCGGCAATACCGTTAAATGTGTTTCCAAGAAAACCGCGCTGAGTCGAGAGAACGCCCTTGGGTAACCCTGTCGTTCCCGACGTGAAGAAAATCTAAGCGTTATGGGTAGGTCATGAAATCGAGAGCAATCACTTCCTACACTAACCGTAGCATTGTCCTCAGGTAGAATTTCTGGCCCCTTTTGCCATGCTGTTAGGGATCCGGTATATGATGCCATAACATGCGACCATTCCCTGACACGAGAACCAGCCAGAGGCCTCGAGGAAGAAGGCCGGACAAGGATCACAGGCATGTGGAGCGCAGGTAGGTGAGAACTCAGAAGACTCATACGCTCCGAGTCTAGAATCATCACTTTCGGGGTTGTGAGATTGACACAATGCATGAATGGCTCAATCGGTAACCATGCATTGAAGGCAGTCGGAACTGCTCCCTGTTAGAATTCGAGTGTCAATAGTCGCAAATTTCGAGAGGCTGAAGTGAGTACCAGGATCGCCGCACCCCAGAAAGAAATGATCCATTCCGGATAATTGCGCATAGCAATCCCAACCCTATCACCCTTTCTGATCCCATAGACCTTCATGTGGTGTGTCAAGCACCGTTATCAAAGCTACATAATCATGACTTCCTACCTCGCGCAACAAACTGGCTAAGCGCTGCACCATGGCGTCCGCTTGGCCGTAAGTTGTCCGTGTGTCCTCAAATACGATATATTCGTCGTTATGTATTTCCTTCTTTTCGGAGACATTGACTCGCCAATGCACACGAAGAGATGGCCAGAGATTTTTGTAGACCCTGTAAACACGGTTATCAATCACAGCATGTTCCATCTCGTGGAGTTGGCCAGGTGCGGTCATGATTGCGGTGCCTACAAGTGTGCATCAGCTAAAGCGACAAGCATAGAAAATGAGGATTACATTCTTGTAGAGACCTTGCGGGTTTCCATTTCGTGACAGACATCGTGAAAGTAGTATGCAAGCTGCCAGTCCCATCTTATAACTGCCAGTGCTCGGTAACCCATCGACCCGGTGCTTGTCACCATCACGTGATGTTTTCGGGACTTATAGCATGCAGCAACCACTGGCAGAGGCGTGATGACCTTTGGCTACCAAAGCCACGTACTGAGACCCTTTGATCAGGAAGCCCCGGAAGGATAGACTGTGCACTTGGTTGCGTTCCTACGGTCGAAATCACAAAGTATTCAACGCTGCGTTACTTTTTGAAGCGTAGTGAGGACGGCAGATCAGGAAGTAATACGCGGATCCTGTCTGCGCACCAGGCGGTGCTGATTAATAGCCGTGTGTTCATGTGATGCCCTGCTAGTGCTCCCGGGAATTCTTACATGTATCTTCCTTGAATAACACCATGAACGTTATCATAACTCCCGTGACCTGCCACTAGTGAGTTCACTGTCGCTTCCTGTTATATCTTCAAGAGGCGCCTGAGGAAGACTTACTCAAATATCCAAGATGGTAAGTGCTAAAAATCTTGGAAGGCCACTGTCGAAACGTCCTCTGAGGTAAACCCCAGTGAAAACCGTCTCTGGCAGAATTGGGCACCAGGTGTCCAAAAGGGTAGATCTGGCGCATCGGATAAGACAGTTGACCAAAATCTATTTTAAGGTCAAGTCTCTCGACACTTGCCAAACGCTTTCCGGAAACATGAACTTGATAAAAAATCAATGAATGAAATTTCTTGCGCGAACTTCACTTTGTCAAGAATTTCTTTTCTGAAAATGATACTATCAGGCATCAGGTAATTGACCAAAATCACTAAGTGACTCCTGAGACAATAAAAACAGTGTAAATCACTTATTTTTTTCTGATAAAACCTTGCATGAACATGTCAGCTTCAATAATATCAAGTTATATTGATAAATACTTTCGAAACTTAGGAATGCGCTGGGAAAAGCTGATGAACCACCTAGATGCACATTTTTCCGGCTGATTCGTCACGCATTTGTCACATACCCGTCACATATGGTCACTGCGGCAGATACACAAGCCGTGTCAAAACTCAGGCCCTTAAACACTTCAAGCTCCACTTGATTCATGTGTATTGGGCCGGTGTCATGCTCACATCACGCTATGAATATTTCTCCCCCCGCATGTGGGAGGGGCTTGGAGAAATTTGCTACTATTTTTGTCCATGTGATATATTACTTCTATACAAAAAAAAAGCAGTCAAACAGGTGTCTGGATTACTAAAGTGCATTTACCCTCCTCAGTTGCCTTGTGGCTATCATGCAGCTGTGGGTAGAGGGGCCAGGTACTTGTACCAGTACACACATATTTATTGTTAAGTTGTTATGACTATATTCATTAATGCCCAGATCCCCGTCCGATCCACTCAGATCCCCATGCACATGAAATCTATACTCCATTTGGAAACTGCCATGTCTCCATCTACCTGTCTGTATGGGAATCACCTTTTCCCTATCAAATTCCATTTATGCAGCACCAATGTGCTATTCTTTGCTTTTCCATTCCTAAATATCAGCATATATTTGATGCTTGTACCTGGAATGGACTTATTCAAATATTCTCTATTTTTCCATATTTTTCTGGGAATATTCCATGCAGAACTCGGCCCAGAATCATTTATTTCTGCTGTGCTACAGTTGTGGACCCATAGGCGCCCACAAACCTTCGCGCAGCCGCCTCTCCCCTTTTGGACCAGGCATTTGGCCTCAATTCAAGCTCAGATGTCTCTCATCAATAAATATTCTGTAACTTAACAACCACAGCCTCTCAGGGCACTATTTTCCATGGAGATCATCACATGACATGTGGCTATCCATGGCTGTCCAGACCAGTGCAGAAAACAGGGTGGACACCCTTCTTTTTGCCTGATCAGTGCCTAGCTCAGGGATCAGATCAGCTGATGGGTGATCAAATCAGGTGATTGCCTTGGAATATTCTACCCCTTTCCATAACATTCTAGCTGTTTCCTTCTATTATTAGATAGAACTTTCCAGAACCATTATTCAGCTCCTGATCAGTGTTAGTGCTGTGATCAGATCCTGTGATTGGCTTGGAATATTCTACCCCTTTCTTCCACCTTCCACAACCTTCCAGTAGTTTCCATCTATTAATAGGTAGAATATTCCAGAAGCATTAGTCAGCCCCTGTAAATACAATATATAAGGAGGCCATTCTGCCTCTGAAAGAATAACATATCATCATATTCTACCCATCTTCTGCACACCAGTGTGACTAGAGTGACATACAGTGTCATCCTCTATCTCAGTAACTGTTGATTACCAGTTCAAGGATCTTTTACAGTTGTGTAACTGTACTTGATTGCACTTCAAGTAGTGATATTCCTGCTTTGGGCGTGAGTGTAGTATCTGCCTCACGTGACTACGAATCTACAGGGTGAGATTGTCTGTCGATAGTCCTGCCATTAGTGCTCTTGTTTAAGTAACTAGTGTGTACTGCCTTTGCAGAGCATTAGAAGCTTGAACTTGTGTGAAGCAGTTGCTAGACTACTTCACACATCGCTGTTACCCGCTTCTGAGTGCCACTGGTTGGACGGTTGGATTCATCCACCTACTTCCTTTAGCCTCTAAGTGCATTCCCCTCTTTTTGGAATATCTGGACCCCTAAGCGTCCGTGAACTCTAGACTCTGGAAGTCTTATTCATTTCTTGCTGCTAAGAAACGTATTACCTTTCTGCGTATAGTCTGCATTGACCAATACAAAGGATTGTAACCAAAGTACAAATGTTAAATCGTTTCTGGAGTTGTGCTGCAGCAGGGTTTGATATTCTTCTCAGCTGTTCATTCACGGAATTGTGGTGATTTAGAGTTTGCCCTAACACCATAATTTTGCGGGTTCCAAAACACTGTCTGATTGTCACCGCCGATTCCGCCCATCCATCTGCGGGTCCAATTGATGCATCAGCATCACCATAGGAACCCAGACATCTGTCCCCATCAAACTCGGACATACTCATGTAAGGCTGCCAGCCTTGGAGACCCATCACTGGAGTAATTATTATTAGATTTCAAATATGTATTTAAGTTGCCTGACTGAGGACTTCATTCCCCAGTTCGAATATCGAATCACGCCTAGTTCCTAAGTCCGATCCTAACTCTCAAAGTCATACTCCATCTCCGAAATCTCAGACACCGGTATTAGTGAGGGTGCAGCACATAAGCTGAAGCCAAGTCTGTTCTGACCCCCATGATGTAACCGACTCCTTCTCCTTCTCTGACCAAACCTCCGACCAAACCTCTGACCCCCAATCAGACCTAGTGCGTAACATAAGTGCTGAAATGTTATGCACTAGGTCCGGTTGGGGGTTGGAGCTTGGATCAGAGTCAATGGTCGGAGTTGGAGTGGGGATTGGAACGGACTTGGCTTCAGCTTATGTGCTGCACCCTCACTAATACTGGTGTCTGAGATTTCAGAGATGGAGTACAACTTAGATAGTTCAGATTGGACTTAGGCATGATTCAATATTCAAACTGGGGAATGAAGTCCCCAGTTGCACAACTTAAATACATATTTGAAATCTAATAATAGTTACTCCAGTGATGGGTCTCTGAGGCTGGTGGACTTACGTGAATATGTCTAAGTCCAATGGGGATGGATGTCCAGGTTCCTATGGTGATGCTGATGCATCAATTGGAACCAGAGGTGGATGAGCAAGGTCAATGGTGGATGATCAGACAGATTAAATGGAGATGTGATGGTTTCCAAATGGAGTATAGATTTCATGTGCACAGGGATCTGAGTGGATCGGGCAGGGATCTGGGTGTTAATGAATATAGTCATAACATGAAAATGCTGGGGTTCAAAGACATAACCAGAGTTGGTGCTAGAGGGATGAAGAAAGACTTTACTGTTCCAGTTCAACTGGAGACAGGGTAGTGCAATAACTATTGAGTTGGATTGAGTGGACTTGGTGTGTGCTGTTACATGGGGTTCAATGGAGTAACCAGAGTTCAGATGCTAGTGATGAAAAGAGAGAGGACTTTACTGTTCCAGTTCAACTGGAGACAGAACAGAGCAATAACTATTGAGTCAGATCAAGTGGACTTGTGTTGTGCCCCCTTGGATCATCAGTCCAATATTTTGGAATTTGCAGTACAGAGTTGGATCAAGGATCTGGAGTTTGACTTGTCAAGGAAACACTTGTCAAGAAGCTAGCAACCAAGAAGATAGAGAGGTTAAACTTAGTTGATATACAAACTGCTGTAACATACAGAGAATAGCCCATATAAGTATGTGAAGAATTAAATGGAAAAACTAAAGTGAGAGAACAATAAGATGGATATGGAGTACAACATGGAAAGGAGTTCAGAGTTTGGACCAAAGTTGGGCCTAATACTAAGCAATATAAAAGATAATGGTTTGTTGTAACCCATGATAAGAAACTACTTATAGAGAGAACAATAGTGGAGTTTGGGGTTGACAGAGATGGAGTTGTGTAAGTACCCAAGGTACTTACTTACTATAGTATATAATTATAATTAATGTATGCAGCATTCCATTAAGAAATGCTGTCTTCTTGGTAGATATATGCACCCATAGGGTACATATGTATAGTTATTATGTAAGCCAGTGGACCCAAGTACACATGTGGGTCCACATATAGTAGACAGACCTTAGTAAACAACCAGCACATCACACAACCAATATACTTGGTTGAGTTCTGTGTAACAGTGTTATGACTATATTCATTAATGACCAGATCCCCATCCGATCCACTCAGATCCCCGTGCATATGAAATCTATACTCCATTTGGAAACTGCTACATCTCCATTTACCTACCCGATTGTCACCACTGATTCCGCCCATCCATCTCCGGTTCCGATTGATGCATCAGCATCACCATAGGAACCCAGACATCCGTCCCCGTCGGACCTCGGACATACTCATGTAAGGCTGTTGGCCTCGGAGACCCATCACCGGAGTAATTATTATTAGATTTCAAAATATGTATTTAAGTTGCCTGACTGGGGACTTCATTCCCCAGTTCAAATATTGAATCATGCCTAGTTCCTAAGTCCGATCCTAACTATCTAAGTTGTACTCTGTCTCTGAAATCTTGGACACCGGTATTAGTGAGGGTGCAGCACATAAGCTGAAGCCAAGTCCGTTCCGACCCCCATGACATACTCTGACCCCAACCCAACCTCCAACCCGACCTCTGATCCAATCTCCGACCCCCAATCGGACCTAGTGTGTAACAGTATATTTGAACTGCCACACTCACTCCTACCAATGCCACGATCCACTGCCAATTCCGAACGTGCACGAACCGTCGAGGTGCCTGCCCCCAGCATCGACACCATTCCCGAGGTCATCGAAGAACCGACAGACCACATAGAGGCCATCAATGAAGAAGACGACACCCCACCCTCTCCAAATCTGGTGCAAGCCATCTCCCTGCTCGCTAGCAGCATCTGTAACCCACAAGCCCCTAAGTCCCGGACCAAGGTCCGAGAACCCGACCCATTCGATGGCTCCGATCCACAAAAGCTCCAGCCATTCTTGGTGCAATGCCGGTTGAATTTCCACGACCGCCCCGATGCATTCACATCCGATCAGGCGAAGGTCACCTTCACCATGTCCTATCTCAAGGGCACCGCACTGGACTACTTTGAGCCAGCACTCATGGACGACTCCGATGACCTGATATGGTCAGAGGACTACTCCGACTTCATCTCTGAACTTCAGACCAATTTTGGCCCTTATAACCCCAAGGCTGATGCCGAGAACGAACTCGATCGACTTTGGATGAAGGAAAATCACAAAATCACAAAATACATTGTGAGTTTCCAGCAGCTGGCTCTGAAAGTCCAATGGGGCGACGCCACACTCCGACGCCAATTTTATGTCGGACTCCCATCCCGCATCAAGGACGAGATATCATGTGTCGGTAAGCCGGATACTTTGGCTACCCTCCGCAAGCTCGCCTAATCCATCGATGCCCATTATTGGGAACGTCAATCCGAGGTCTCCTGTGAGAACTTGGCTAACAACAAATCGGACAAAACGTCAGACAAGACCCCAAAGTCCAACAAGGGGTCCGATAAGTGGGTCACTGCCAACTCTGTTTTGGAACCCGCAAAATTATGGTGTTAGGGAAAACTCTAAATCACCACAATTCCGTGAATGAACAGCTGAGAAGAATATCAAATCCTACTGCAGCACAACTCCAGAAACGATTTAATGTTTGTACTTTGGTTACAATCCGTTGTAATGGTCAATGCAGACGATATGCAGGAAGGTAATACATTTCTTAGCAGTAGGGAATGAATAAGACTTCCAGAGTCTAGAGTTCATGGACGCTTAGGGGTCCAGATATTCCAAAAAGAGGGGAATGCACTTAGAGGCTAGAGGAAGTAGGTGGATGAATCCGACCATCCAACCAGTGGCACTCAGAAGCAGGTAACAGCAATGTGTGAAGTAGTCTAGCAACTGCTTCACACGAGTTCAAGATCCTAATGCTCTGCAAAGGCAGTACACACTAGTTACTTAAACAAGAGCACTAATGGCAGGACTATTGACAGACAATCTCACCCTGTAGATTTGTAGTCACGCGAGGTAGATACTACACTCACGCCCAAAGCAGGAATATCACTACTTCGAGTGCAATCGAATACAGTTACACAACTGTAAGCGACCCTTGAACTGGACAATCAACAGTTACTGAGATATAGAGGATGACACTGTATGTCACTCTAGTCACACTGATGTGCAAATGATGGGGTAGAAATGGTTATTTATTCAGAGGCAGAATGGGCTCCTTTTATATTGTATTTACAGGAGCTGACTAATACTACTGGAAACTTCTACCTATTAATAGATGGAAACTAC
The DNA here is from genome assembly GCA_025174535.1 of Cantharellus purpuraceus. Taxonomy (NCBI): domain Eukaryota; kingdom Fungi; phylum Basidiomycota; class Agaricomycetes; order Cantharellales; family Hydnaceae; genus Cantharellus; species Cantharellus purpuraceus. The sequence goes on from JALBUN010000015.1 coordinate 745,733, forward strand.
TAGAAGCTAGTGGAATATGTGAGAAGGGGGTGGAAGTTTCCTAGCCAATGAGCTGCTTGGATTTGCTCTGACTCATGGCATGAGTCATGGATGGAGTCATAGTGTGACTCAGAGCAGGAGTCATAGTATGAGTAATCACAGGAGTCATGGTATGAGTCATGGAAGGAGTCATAGCATGAGTCATGGCGGGAGTCATTGCATGAGTCACCATTACTCAAATAACTCAGTCAATACTTCGTTTCCTGGGCTGATTAGCACAGCTATGGGTAGGCAAAGCTTCTATTGAACTCTCCACTGAAAATGGAGTCAGGAGGTGCAGTGGTTGCGAAGATATTGAGGATTTACTGGCAGTGGTGACCAGATTGAGTCGGAGATTGAAATGAGTCATGTGATCGAAAATGAGTCAGTTGTCTGGGTGACTCCGGCTGACTTTGGGGCTGCTGACATCTGCAAAGGTTTGTGGGTCCATGTGGGTCCCAAAACTTCGCCCAGCAGAACAATAAGTTTGTAGACTCATTTCTGCATGGAAAATTCCTGAAAAAATATGAAAAAATAGAGAATATTTGAATGGCCCTGAATCAAGAGAAAGCAGCATATATATGCTGATATTTTAAGGCCATGAAGCGAAATTGTACAGTTTCAGGACTTTAAACAAGATCTTTTAAGGGAAAACCAGTTCCCATACAAACTCAGGCCAGAAGTCAAACACTGGTAACGCTGCCACTTCCGGTTCTGGTCAGAACAATTCCAGCACCAGCAATAACTCTGGAGCTCGCAAGGGTACTCCGGACCTCTCCACCAAGCTGGGAAAGGATGGAAAACTCACCCCGCAGGAACGCCAGCGCCGCATGGACAACAACCTCTGTCTGTTCTGTGGAAAGCCTGGTCACCAAGCCAAGGATTGCAACAAGGCAACCTCGTCCGCAGCAAAGGCAAAGGGCTGTGCCGCCAATGCCATGACGGACAAGTCCGACACTAAAACGACAGACCAAAAAAAATAGTAAGCAGTCCTATAGCCTCCGTACGGGCTGAGGGCTGCATTGGTACTCCCCGTACGACAAATGAGGTCTGCCTGAATGCATCCGCTCTTTCCCACTCCGACTCCCTTACCCTCCTTGTCCACTCCGACTCCCTTACCCTCCTTGTCCACTCCGACTCCCTTACCCTCCTCATCCACTCCGACTCCCTTACCCTCCTCGTCCACTCCGACTCCATTCCCGATACCGCTATTCAAGCATTAATTGACTCTGGTTCTACTCACTGTTTCCTCGATTCCTCCTTTTCCGATTTACATAAACTCCATACATACACCATAACTCCGATACCACTCCGATTATTTGACGGCACTACTAATGCTGTTATTTCACGAGCTATAGATCTGTCTATCTGTTTTTCTGTCAGAGAAATCCTGTTTTGGAACCCGCAAAATTATGGTGTTAGGGCAAACTCTAAATCACCACAATTCTGTGAATGAACAGCTGAGAAGAATATCAAACCCTGCTGCAGCACAACTCCAGAAACAATTTAACGTTTGTACTTTGGTTACAATCCTTTGTATTGGTCAATGCAGACTATACGCAGAAAGGTAATACATTTCTTAGCAGCAAGAAATGAATAAGACTTCCAGAGTCTAGAGTTCACAGACGCTTAGGGGTCCAGATATTCTGAAAAGATGGGAATGCACTTAGAGGCTAAAGGAAGTAGATGAATCCAACCGTCCAACCAGTGGCACTCAGAAGCGGGTAATAGCGATGTGTGAAGTAGTCTAGCAACTGCTTCACACGAGTTCAAGCGTCTAATGCTCTGCAAAGGCAGTACACACTAGTTACTTAAACAAGAGCACTAATGGCAGGACTATCGACAGACAATCTCACCCTGTAGATTCATAGTCACGTGAGGCAGATACTACACTCACGCCCAAAGCAGGAATATCACTACTTCGAGTGCAATCAAGTACAGTTACACAACTGTAAAAGATCCTTGAACTGGTAATTAACAGTTACTGAGATAGAGGATGACACTGTATGTCACTCTAGTCACACTGGTGTGCAGAAGATGGGTAGAATATGATGGATATGTTTCTATTTCAGAGGCAGAATGGCCTCCTTATATATTGTATTTACAGGGGCTGACTAATGCTTCTGGAATATTCTACTATTAATAGATGGAAGCTACTGGAAGGTTGTGGAAGGTGGAAGAAAGGGGTAGAATATTCCAAGCCAATCACAGGTTCTGATCACTGCATTAACACTGATCAGGAGCTGAATAATGGTTCTGGAAAGTTCTATCTAATAATAGAGGGAAACAGCTAGAATGTTATGGAAAGGGGTAGAATATTCCAAGGCAATCAGCTGATCTGATCCCTGAACTAGGCACTGATCAGGCAAAAAGGAGGGTATCCACCCTGTTTTCTGCACTGGTTTGGACAGCCATGGATAGCCACATGTCATGTGATGATCTCCATGGAAAATAGTGCCCTGAGAGGCTGTGGTTGTCAAGTTAGAGAATATTTATTAATGAGAGACATCTGAGCTTGAATTCAGGCCAAATGCCTGGTCCAAAGGTGGAGAGCCAGCTGTGTGAAGGTTTGTGGGCGCCTATGGGTCCACAACTGTAGCACAGCAGAAATAAATGATTCTGGGCTGAGTTCTGCATGGAATATTCCTGAAAAAATATGGAAAAATAGAGAATATTTGAATAAGTCCATTCCAGGTACAAGCATCAAATATATGCTGATATTTAGGAATGGAAAAGCAAAGAATAGCACATTGGTGCTGCATAAATGGAATTTGATAGGGAAAAGGTGGTTCCCATACACATTGGTAGGAGTGAGTATGGCAGTTTGAATATACTGTTACACACTAGGTCCGATTGGGGGTTGGAGATTGGGTCAGAGTTGACGGTCAGAGTCGGAGCAGGGATCAGGGTGCGTCATGGGGGTCGGAACGGACTTGGCTTCAGCTTATGTGCTGTGCCCTCACTAATACCGGTGTCCAAGATTTCAGAGACAGAGTACAACTTAGATAGTTAGGATCGGACTTAGGAACTAGGCATGATTCAATATTTGAACTGGGGAATGAAGTCCCCAGTCAGGCAACTTAAATACATATTTGAAATCTAATAATAATTACTCCAGTGATGGGTCTCCAAGGCCGACAGCCTTACGTGAATATGTCTGAGTCCAACAGGGACAGATGTCTGGGTTCCTATGGTGATGCTGATGCATCAATCAGAACTGAAGGCAGATGAGTGAGATCGACTGTGACAATCAGACAGATAAATGGAGATGTGATGGTTTCCAAATGGAGTATAGATTTCATGTGCATGGGGATCTGAGTGGATTGGATGGGGATCTGGGTGTTAATGAATATAGTCATAACAATCGGACAGGCTAATGGAGATGTGATGCTTTCCAAATGGAGTATAGATTTCATGTGTGTGGGGATCTGGGCATTAATGAATATAGTCATAACACCCCATGGGTGCATATGTCTACCAAAAGGGCAGCATTCCTTAAGGGAATGCTGTATATACATATAGAAATTATACTACATGAGTAAGTACCTGAGGTACTTACAAACACATCTTTGAAGGTACAATCCTGCATACAACCAGGTTACCTTGGATATCCCTCTCCTGACTGTAGGCTTTTGCATTTGGAGTCTCACTAATATTATTCACTACATCTTCATAGCATTTGCTGGCTCAGAGATTATCACATCAGCCAAAAATCAATCTTGACAGAATGTTGTATGTACAATACTTACCACAGTAAGTAAGTAAGTACCCAAGGTGCTTACAACATGTCAGCTCTCAGGATGAAATATCCATCAATCCTGTTCCCCTCCAACATTTGCAGTAACAGCCATCAGGTAATGGGAAAGCAACATGGGTAACTACAGGAATGAAACACAAGAATAGCCCCAGCAACCAGGGCCAGACTAATCAACCAGTACTGTCTCAATGTATCTGAACCCTAACTACACGTCCCATGTCATTGAACAGGCTAAACAATTCAAAATTGCTGAAGGATTGAAGCACATAAGTCCATATGCAAAAACAAAAAAAAATTCCATTCTCACTCAAAGCCATTTCATCTGGTCAGTCAAGCCTTGCAAACACAGTTGGCACACACTTTTCTATGGGTCTTTCAAGTCTCTCACACAGGGTTTATGTATACCAGGGCGCCAAGAAGGAAACAAAGGCAAGTCAATACTACTCTCTCCTTACAGTGATCTTACAGTAGGACACCATTTCTGACCACATTTTGTTCATTTGCTACCTGATTTAATTTGATTTACAACAACTACCGACTTACTTTTCTTGCAATAGGCTGCATATGCGAATTTATATCATTCTACATTGGAATTATGGTTGTCGTTGTCGAAGATGGCGAGCACGGGCTTTAGATGACTGGGCACCCCCATATTTGGACTCAACTGCCGAAGAGAATGCGAAATGATTTTTATTTTATTGCAAAACTCGTATCGATTATCGCCGACGGTGACGACGCATGTGCCGGCATTATGAATTATGGCTAGGCTGGTGCCGGGCATTTTTCAACGGTGTAAGCGCCAAATGATACATGTGCCTGGCGTCACGAGATATAATAGCTCACCTCTGGAATTCCCTTCGTTCCCTGGAATAACAGCCGGAATAGACTCGCCGCGGCGTAAAAGTGAGTTAGACTGGGACCACACATGTGTGGTCGGCTAAATGGGCTTTGAATCGGATGATATAGTATACAGGTGTGCCAGTTATGCCACAAGACCATCTGCTGGGTCGTGAAGCCTACGCTCTTGCGGTATGTGGTTGTGCAGTATAGTGTATACACGCTAGTCTCGATGATGCAGCATATCATAGCATGCCTCCGAGAGGCCGGATGAGCGTGCAAGGTATACCAAATTCTTTTGAATTGGCACAATGCCACTAGGTTGATTTGGTCTTGAAAATACCGGGAACAGGCTAGACTCCATACACGAAGCTCTGACAGCGTACTTTGGTGGCAAGCTTACCCTAGCGCCCCTGGAAACCAACTCTCCCGGATCAATTCTCGAGATGGGGCAAGTCTTCCATTGTCACTACACAAAGCATTCTCAGTAATCTCTCATATAGTGCGGGAAGTGGTGCATGGTCATTGCCCCGTTTGTTTCTCTAACTGTACGAGACGGTGACTCTGGCATTTAGGGCTGTACATGCCGCTACGACGTTTCCGGAGGCAGACATATTGGCTGTGGACCTGGCCGAGATACCATGGTTTTTCATACTTTTGATCCTTCTAACGTCCGAATCAGTGATTACTAACCCCTCGGACCATAGCACGCTCCCTGCCAATGTCAGGTTCCAAAAGGCCGATCTCACGCAGTCTGTCGATTTACAACCTGATCAATTTGACCTTGTTCATGCCCGTCTGTTCTTTATCAACGTGAGCATAAAACTCAGCTTCACAAACCTGTGATCTTCTATCAGAGCTTGTATTCCAGCTCCCCAATGGCATGTCTCATCTAAATCGCACCATTGGCCTCGTCAAGCCTGGTGGCTGGCTTATCATAGAAGATGTGAATAACGCAATATATGACGAAGCTTCCGAGCTCGGTCCTGGGATTTCAAAAGCATTCACGACATGGATAGAGCTATTGATCGAGCGGGGAATGAACCCCACGGCTTCAAAGGAATATGAGTCTTTGCTTAGAGAATCGGAGGCGTTTAGTGAGGTTAATGTGCACAAAGTCTGCGTTCCAGTTTCAGGTCAAACAGACGGTGAGTGGCCGCGCATTAATACATTAGACTCCTATAACTAACCTAGCAATATGTTCAGACCCGGTCTTACGACAGTTCGGAAGTACAGTCCGCAGCGCTTTAAACTCCATACATACCCAAGCTCCTGGGAGACTATCCGACCCCCGTCTCACGCAGGATATGGCAAATAAGGCTGTGGAGGAGCTCTATGATGAGAGTCGGAAGCTTAGGCTTGACTTCTATTTCATTTGTGCAAAGAAGCGCCTGTAAGACCGCGGAACTTATTTTAATTCTTCCAAATATCCGGACGTTTTACTGTAATTGACACTTGATCTTTCGTGACTAGTAAGACATGGTATTATCACTCTTATGATCATTGCAGGAACACAGGCCACGAGAATTTCCATGACAGACATGATCAAATGCCTTGATCTCACGAAAGTAGAATGAACTTCATAGTGCTATGGACATGGACGCTGCGAAGCACGCCTGAGCCAGAGTCAAAGGAATTTGATGCACTGGGTAAATTCATGCGCGCCCTCATAGCACCACAACCTGATATCATGATTTAGGAAATACGTAGGTCGGATCAGACGAGAACTGGAAACACAACAAAATGCTAAAAGTAGAAAGTGATAACCATAACGCAAATCAAAGAGGCAAAATACAATGCAAAGAATAGTATTATGAAATTTGACCACCATCATCCGCTTGTTTGTCACCTTTCTCCTTTGCCAGGGTCCTTTTCCAAATTCTCCTCCATCTCCGGTTCAAGGTCTTCATCATCATCTCCAAACAAGTCCTCCCACCCACTTTTCTCCAAGGCACCCACAACGCGCTCTAAATCTCTCACTGCATCCTCAATGGTCTCATGCCAGTCCCTCCACTGGATATCTAACCCTTTCCACACACTGGCCTTGCCCTCTCCTCTCCCCTTCACCGAGCGCATCTTACCACCGTCTACCGGAACCCCGACCGCACTCGCCCACTCAGCCCCACTCCACCCCACTTCCACACCAGCCACCCTTCCCGGGAGTGGCAAACACGACCGCTCTTCCGGGAGCGACCCTGAGAGGTCAGGGCGCAGGGTCCGGAGGTGAGCTATGGCTTCGGGCCAGGTGAAGGAGGCGCCTGTTGCTACGAAGCGTTTGCGTGGTGGCGGGATGTGAGTCTGCATGCCGTTTGCGGTGGTACCAGAGGGGCGGGGGTCTGGGGTGTATGTGGGGTCTGGGGTGTGTGTGCCAGTTGTGGTAGGGGTGAATAATGGCGAAGTGGAGGATCCGGAGGTGCCTTGATAATCTTGGAGAGTGGTTCCTAAGTCTAGAAGAGAGGGATTTGAGCTGGATGAGGGAATTGCGAGATGGTGGAGACCTGAATTAGGGGGTTGGCCTGATGCTATCCCTGTTCTTGAAACTGCTTCGCTGAACGGGTCGGTGGTGGGACCAAGGGCATAACAACTAAGCTTCGGTGCTTCCAGTGCCTTCACATGCGCACGCGCAGCATCGCGCACGTCTACAAAATGGGGCCAGACAGGATGTGGTGGTGTACCTGATGTAAGCAAGGAATAGAGAAGTATGTTGCTACTGAGATCGTCTGAGGAGAGGATGGCATGTCCGGGAGCGAAGGGCCCGAGAAGGAGCGTTGGGAGGACTGGGTAAAGAGGGAGCAAGGCGTTAGGTCAGGGATAAAGAAGCATGTAAAGAATGATTTTCACCTGTGGCAAGATCAAAGTCTGGTCTCGACCTTGCAAAATCCCACGCGGCAGTTTCTGTGAGTGTCTTGGCGGCAGTATAAGCCCATGCCGCATCGTCTGACCCGCTGAACACGGAATCGTACGTTGCGTAGGTCCAATCTGGGAAGAATAAGTCGTTACTAACAGAAGTTAAATGAACTGACAGAAAAGGTGCTGGAAGTACTGCATCACACCCAAATCCTGTACATAAAAACACACCTCGATCGCTGAAAATATAGGTACTCCAGACACCCCTACCCTCTCGTTCTCGTTCCGCCGCATCCCTCCCGTCGTCATTGCCTTCCTCATACCCTTTGATGCCTACCATCGCCAGGTAACTGCTCGTAAGGACAAATTTGCGAATGCCCTGATCGTAGGCTTGACGAAGGAGAGAAGTGGTTGATGATGTTGCATTCTGAAGATATCATATGTGGAAGTTGAGTATAGCCGAGCGTGAGCAGTGCGTGGAACAGAGGAAAGGTTGGAAGAAATAGGTGGAAGGGATGAGTCTATACATAAACAAGGCTAAGGCTCCGGACGTCCACGCACCAAAAGTAGCTCAATGCTTTCCATCGATCCAGGTGCGGGGAATGCGGCATGAATTATAGCAGTTATTCCTACGTACAAGGAAACAGTGAGATTTTTGGTTTTTCATGTTGAGTTAAGCGAGTGGAGAAGACATTATGAAGAGGTTAGCGTTGAATAAATATGGATGTAGAAGGTGTCTATGTATCTGTATCCCACGAAAGCTAATCCACAAAACATGTTCTCCGACATCCTCTAAGAGAAGAAGAATGGGATGGCATCGACATATGAACCACAATAACAATGGCGATCATATGATCATATTCAATACGAAAGCACTCACCGTCTAGCATTCCCTCCAAGCCGTCCTTTGCCAGGTCGTTTACCTCTACAACCTCGAGCTGGCCCGTGCGTACTCTTTCGAGGTGTGCAGCTTCAAGGAAGCGAGATTTCAGGGGACGGGCAGTGCTGTTTGTTGATATGTGGTATGTGTGAAGTTATCCATAAAACCAACAAGTGAGGTGTCCGTGTGGAACATTAAGTATAAGTAGCCAAACCTGCGAATCGTCAGAAGAAACACCACGTACCATCGCACTCTATATCCTCCTTCGAGTAGTTGCTGCACAATGTGAGAGCCGAGAAATCCCGTTCCGCCTGTTACCTGTACCAGTTACCGCCTCGCACTCAACATTTTACCGGGATGGACCGTTTTTGAGACGTACGAGTATGAATGGTGTGTCGGGAGGCATTCAGAGAGTGCTCTGGTCAATCTGACTTGACAGTGGAGTACAGCCCAGTACAGCGCTAGATTCTTGAACTGCCAGGAAGCTTTTGGCATCGATCTCTGAAAGCCGGTGCCTTGACTCTTTATATATAGGAACGGGGCCGGGACCTTTACCTATATATCAACAACTTTGCGGCCGAGATGTAGAACAATATGCGTATGTCCTTAGCTGTTCAACTGCTTGTCCACACAGCTTACTTGGCCTGAAAGTATATCCACAGACGCCGACACCAATATTAAATTTTGAACTGCTACGCGCGCACGCCACGACAGCTCAAGTTGGGTACCAGGTTACGCCCGGACGCTGCCACGCCGAGATCTGTGCCTTGTGGCTGAATCTCAGCGATGATGGCAATATAAACTGCAAAATCCCTATTTTAATTTTTTGCACATGTACAACCATCACCACCGATGGCAATTCTGTGATCACGATGGACGACAAGAAACGACGGAAAAGGAACGTTGGCCACGCTGTGATAGGAGCTAAAGAACCCGTTTGGGAAGATGGCACACACGCAAATGACACGTTCATTCCCGACATCTTCGAGGATTTCCAACACGCGACAACCGAAGTGTTGACGAATGAAATCTTCTCTTCAAGGAAGCTCCGCGCCGCGCCCGGCTAGGCCACGGTCGCCGATGCCACGGGCCCGGCCCGGGGCCTCGCCCCACACGGCACCAGGAAATTTTGGCACGGGTACCGGTAAAGGCTCGGATCATCATTTCAACAGGGCGTGGAGCACGTCCTAGCCCGTGCTGTCATGGAGGAAAAATGTTGGATTATCAAGTTCGACGAAGACGAAGAGAACCACAAAACACAATGACCGCAAATATACACGTACAAGGGTCGTGTATATCTCTCCTTTTTGTCTCAGTACGCCCACGAGATATAAGCCATGTATTACACTACTACTACACACTTCAGTTCTTTGCTCCCCGCACAACTAAAGTTTTACTTAACCCCCCCCTCTTCGCGTCTTTTTGTCAACAACAGCCGAGCCTGGTGATGAGGTCGCTCGCTCAAGTGAAGAGCGACGGTAAAGGAGTCAATGGGAAACGGAGAAGCAAGGTCAAGTGATGTCCGGCTTGTGCTGGCTGTGGATAAACTGTCGAGTCTAGTAGGGGGGTTGTTTCAATGAATAGGAAGGCCAGGAAACGTAGAAGTGGGGGGTCTGGGAGGGGAAGGTTTTTGACGGCAGTGGAACTGGAGCCTCGAATTGCGTTCAAGTTGAACATTTCTGAGAGACAGACTAATGCTTAACCTACCACACCAGGGGGAAACTCGGTTGCTGGGTGCTATAAATGCCTTAATCAACGGAAATACCCAACGGTGCCGAGATCGTGCGTTCGCAGAGCAAAGTGCCACTGGTGAAGGAAGCCACACGTGAAAATTGTATGTGAACACTACCACAGGCAAATTGGACATCCTGGCGTGAAGTACTGTGGCGTCAGCATACTGAGACGGTATGTCAACTATATCAGTGAGCAAAGTGGATCCTCAGGAGGCACTCATCACCCACTGGCACTCCCACTGTCAAATCGAAGCTCATGTAAGTCACTGAATCCCTTGTAAAGCCAATTGAACGGCAGTTTCAAACGTCACAGTAATGGCTCCTCACTAGCCACTGTATCCGTATCAGCCCCCCGGAAGTGTGAACTGATCTCCGAGCCGCCTGCGTCATGCGTTTCGTTTTGTCCCTTTTATCGTCCACCCCATCACCCTGCTGCTCAGTCCTTGATCATGGTGCTATTTTCTCTGCCAACACTGTATTTCTTTCAATATTCGCTTCGTTGATTGCTATCATTGATTCTCGGGAGACTAACAGGCCTGAACATTTATGCTTTTGGAATAAGGACTTCGCACCGCACACAGCCTCAGCGGGGCATCACGTTTGGTCCGGTCGTCGAAACGAGAGAAAGAAGTACTATTGGACTTCGATACGACGGTGCTTCCAATCCTCTCGCAGTGCATCGGCCACAAGCGCATCAAGCTGCTTCACCTTTTGTACACCGATCTCTGGTATAATTATAGTAATGAGTGTGGACACTCTGGAAGACATTGTGACATACCCACTAATCGAAGAATCTCATCGACTGCTAACGGCACGCCTCCTGCCTTCTGCACCACGCAAAGCTCCCGTTGAGCGTTCATGGAGAGGGTCATAGTGCCACTGCAAAGCGTCGCCTCTAATTGAGATGGATCTAGTATGGGAGGTGTAGCGGGGTCGGAGAAAAAGGCAAACGTGAGACAGAGTGGAGTGTGATTTATCGAAAGTGGTACGGGCGCACGCGCCGAGGGTGGATGCTAGAGAAAGCAACCATCGATGTTAGGTATAATCTCAGAGTTTGATGTTTGAGGTTCCAGCTACTAACGACAGTGACTTCATCTCCTATGACCTCGACATCTGGGCGACGGAAATGCTTAAGTGCAACAATACCAGCTAGGCATGCGCAGTCCAGAAGATTTCCCGCTTCTGTAAGAAAATGTAGTGTTATACGGAGGTGCCATACCTGTTACAACAAAGTGATCAACGACTAAACTAGAAATAAGAATGCAAAAACTCGTACGCGTTGTCCCGCTAAGATGCAGAGTGACTCTTTATCCACAGCGTCACTTCGTCGTATCACTTTATCCAACATTCGAGTGAGTATGACTTCCTCCTCTGAAGGCCTTATTTAAACAGACAGCTCAGAGACTGGTGAAGAAAGATAAATAAATAAAAAAAGGGATAAAGACTCACCGTGCCGACTCGTACTCCGCAGATGCCATGGGTGATAATTCTGAGTGTAATGTGATGATGCCCTCAAAAGGTCGTTCAGGTTGAGGTTTCACCATCTTTGCATCAACATATGCTACGACGCTGGACTAGAAAGGTAAATCCACGATCCACGTACCGACACCCGCGAAAGAATACCCCACGTACCGCGTCTTGCCCAGCGAACATTCCACCCACCCCAACTCTGGTCCAAATTTGAATGTAGGCGTGCGCATATCGAGGGGAGACCGGCCATCTAGACGAAGCGATTGCTTGAGAGTGGCGAACGCAAATTCGCGTTCGGGAATCGAGGGAGAGGGTGGGCGCATCGATGCTCGGAATACGTAACGTCATGTCCATGGGCGTCCCTGTGGGTTGTGAGCGCCCTTAGACGCTGAACAGGCGCCATGATTATCTAAAAATTACGTAAGATTGCATAAGCATAGGTCATGTGACAAGTCGCGCGACGCTGTTCAGTGCGCGCTTGCGAGATGAAAATTTTCATTCGCTTTCTACCCCGGACCTCCACAAGCTCGCTCGCCGTCCACAATCTCTTGCTGATAGCTGTCGCTCTCCTGGCTCTCGCTGTCTGTAGCTCTTGCTGTCTGTTGCTGCCTACTAGCTCTTGCTGTTGGCCGCTGTACTAGCTCTTGCTGTCTGTTGCTGTCTACAATCTGTCGCTCTCTCTTGCTGTCTGTCGCTGTCTACAATCTGATGCTGTCCGGTTTATTTTAGCTTGCACTCGCGTCCGCACTCGCACTCGCGCCTCCTCCAGCCCACACTCGCATGCGCACCCGCACTGACGCCCCCTCCAGCCCCACTCGCGTTCATGCCGCACCCGCACTGACGCCCCCTCCAGCCCCACTCGCATCCCCTTCAGCCCGCACTCGCGTCTGCATCCCCTCCAACCCGCACTCGCGCCCCTCCAGCCCACACTCGCGTCCGCACTCGCGCACCCGCACTCGCACCCCCTCTAGCCCGTACTCGCGCGCCCCCTCCAGCCCAAACTTGCGTCCGCACCCGCACTGACGCCCCTTCCAACCCTCACTCGCATTTGCGCTGCACCCGCATTCGCGCACCCTCTAGCCCCCACTCGCGTCTGACTCGCGCCTCCGTACTCGCACTCGCACCCCCTCCAGCCTTCACTCCCGTCCGCACCCCCTCCAGCCTTCACTCCCGTCCGCACCCCCTCCAGCCCGCACTCGCGCGCCTCCAGCCCACACTCGCATTCTACTCGCATCCGCACCCGTCGCGCCGCCTCCAGCCTGCACTCACGTCCGTACTCGGGCCTCCTCCAGCCCGCACTCGCGTCCGCACCCACACTGACACCCCCTCCAGTCCCACTCGCTCACGCCGCACCCCCTCCAGCCTACACTCGCGTCCGCACCCTCACTCGCGCCCCCCTCCAGCCCACACTCGCGTCCAAACCTGCACTCGCATACCCGCACTCGCACCCCCTCCAGCCCACACTCACCTCTTACTTGCACTCGCGCGCCCCCTCCAGCTCACACTCGCCCCTGCACCCGCACTTGCGCCACCTCCAACCCGCACTCACGTCCGCACTCGCGCCCCCTCCAGCCCACATGGGTGCCCGCTGACGTGCACCGTGTTGTCCCCGCCGCCCAATCCGTCCCCCACGCCCTGCCAGCGTCCACCCCGGCGCGGGTGGCGACGATGCATACGGCGTACCCCTCGGCAACAGGGACGACTACCGGCGCCGTGACGACGGCCCGGAGGAGGGCGCACCACTCGCGCCTGCCGCACTTGCCCCTGCCAACATGTATTTAGTGAAAAAATAGTTTAATTCTTTGATATTACTCCTTTACTTTTTTGAGCAAAGAGTTATTTAGAGATTAATGGCATTTAATTAAGTTGACAAACGCTAAGGACACGGAAAATAAAAATGACATGAGAGATTTGAACCTCGAACCAGACAGAAAAAGTATATGCAGCTGACCACTGATTCAAGATATTCACAAGCAGGCATCTCACATCCCGTGTATAAAAGCAGTTTCTAACCTGTGCATAAAAGCACTTGCTATCCCGTGTGTAAAAGCAGTTCCTAACCCATGCATAAAAGCATTTCCTAACCCACACATAAAAGCATTTCTAATGCATGCATATAAGATGTGATGTCCACCTGCTTGGGTCCTTCTGAAGGAAGGGGTACTCTGCTAGTCTGTGTAGGGAGCCGGTCCACCTAGCAGACATATGTTACGCACTAGGTCCGATTGGGGGTCGGAGATTGGGTCAGAGTTGGAGAGGGAATCGGGGTACGTCGTGGGGGTCGGGATGGACTTGGCTTCAGCTTATGTGCTGCACCCTCACTAATACCGGTGTCCAAGATTTTGGAGACGAAGTACAACTTAGATAGTTAGGATCAGACTTAGGAACTAGGTGTGGTTCAATATTCGAACTGGGGATGAAGTCCCCAGTCAGGCAGCTTAAATACATATTTGAAATCTAAGACGCTTGTTCGGAATCATGTCAGTATACAATATTCTGATGTATATGAGATATACATCAGAATTTCAATGATACATAAAGCCAGGGAGTTACAATTTGGATATCTTAAAAGATTTTGGACATCCAAAATTTTCATAAATATAAACATATATTCTATATTTTAATAAACTTCAAAAGATAAGATATTTGGTTGAGATGAACATAATTATTTACATGGATATAATAGGAATGTATGTATTAATATAATTGGTATCATATAGGGTATTTAGATATACAAATACCAGGTGGGGATTAAAGATAGTTCAAATTATGTTACAAGTATTGTATAAGAAAGAATCAATGATATTTGGATGTTCCCTCAAGAGAGTTGCCACCACTAAATGGGGAAAAAACAGTTATTTTTGAGAATTATGCCAAAATATCACAATATGTTTTAATCTAGTATATTGTGTAAAATTTGAGAATCACATTGAAATATGAAAATAAGTTTTAATCTAAGTGTACTGTGTAAAATTTGAGGAAAATAGGTTGTATATATGTATTTGTTGTATTTCTGAACAAGCGTCTAATAATAATTACTCCGGTTGTATGGGAACCACCTTTTCCCTATCAAATCCTATTTATGCAGCACCAATGTGCTATTCTTTGCTTTTCCATTCCTAAATATCAGCATATATTTGATGCTTGTACCTGGAATGGACTTATTCAAATATTCTCTATTTTTCCATATTTTTTCAGGAATATTCCATGCAGAACTCGGCTCAGAATCATTTATTTCTGCTGTGCTACAGTTGTGGACCCATAGGCGCCCACAAACCTTCCCACAGCCGGCCCTCCCCTTTTGGACCAGGCATTTGGCCTCAATTCAAGCTCAGATGTCTCTCATCAATAAATATTCTCTAACTTAACAACCACAGCCTCTCAGGGCACTATTTTCCATGGAGATCATCACATGACATGTGGCTATCCATGGCTGTCCAAACCAGTGCAGAAAACAGGGTGGATACCCTCCTTTTTGCCTGATCAGTGCCTAGTTCAGGGATCAGATCAGGTGATTGCCTTGGAATATTCTACCCCTTTCCATAACATTCTAGCTGTTTCCCTCTATTATTAGATAGAACTTTCCAGAACCATTATTCAGCTCCTGATCAGTGTTAATGCAGTGATCAGGACCTGTGATTGGCTTGGAATATTCTACCCCTTTCTTCCACCTTCCAGTAGTTTCCATCTATTAATAGGTAGAATATTCCAGAACCATTATTCAGCCCCTGTAAATACAATATATAAGGAGGTCATTCTGCCTCTGAAATAACAACATATTCTACCACTTCTACCCATCTTCTTGTTACACACTGGGTCCGATTGGGGGTTGGAAATTGGGTCGGAGGTTGGGTCGGAGTCGGAGGACGTCGTGGGGGTCAGAACGGACTTGGCTTCAGCTTATGTGCTGCACCCTCACTAATACCAGTGTCCGAGATTTCGGAGACGGAGTACGACTTAGAGAGTTAGGATTGGACTTAGGAGCTAGGTGTGATTCAATATTCAAACTGGGGAATGAAGTCCCCAGTTGGGCAACTTAAATACATATTTTGAAATCTAATAATAATTACTCCGGTGATGGGTCTCCGAGGCCGATGGCCTTACATGAGTATGTCTGAGTCCAATGGGGATGGATGTCCGGGTTCCTATGGTGATGCTGATGCATCAATCGGAACCGGAGATGGATGGGCGGAATCGGCGGTGACAATCAGACAGGAAAATGGAGATGTAGTGGTTTCCAAATGGAGTATAGATTTCATATGCACGGGGATTTGAGGGGATTGGATGGGGATCTGGGCATTAATGAATATAGTCATAACAGTCTCCTTCAATGATGATCGGGGGAGGTGGGGGTTGCATGCGACCGGAGATCTCGTTCGTAGTAGCAGGTTCAAGCATTGATATATGGAAGACCAGATGAACTGCTTGGAAGTGGTCAGGGAGGCAGAGGGTGAAGGACCTGCTGCCTGCGCAAGCAATGACCTCATAAGGACCTAAGTATTTCTCAGAGAGTTTCTTTGATGGACAGGTGGTCCGGAAGTGTTTGGCCTTAACAAATACTTTGTCTCCAATTTGCAGGTCTGGAGCCGGAATGCGGCGTCAGTCTGCAGAGACTTGATATTGTTTCTGGGCATTGGAGATGGTTTCTCAGAGATGTTGGTGTAGTTGATCGAGGTCAGTTACAAATTGGCAGGCTTTGGTGGAGGCAAGTTCTTTCTCAGGGTGGACGGAGATGTTCGGATGATAGCCTTTATTAGCAAAGAATGGAGAGATGCCAGTAGTTGCGTTCAGAGCATTGTTGTAGGCAAACTCTGCAATCGGAAGTAGATCAGCCCAGTTGTCTTGTTGATGTTAGATAAAGATGTGGAGGGGTTGTTGTGTATGAATGTGGAATGAAGGTGACGGATGGTGGCGAAGTAGATTTTAAATAGGGAAGCAATTACTGCAAGGATGCAAATATATGCGGGGTCGATGGAAAGGTGTTGTTTAGTAGAGTGATGTTACCAAATATCAGAATATTCGGTTAAGAACTGGGACTTCTGCAAAATATTTGAGCAGAAATGGGAATAGCAACACTTCGAAAAAGTGTTTGCTTAATAGAAATGGATGTAATAATCCAAATCGTTCGTAATTTGAGATAGAAATAGTTAATGCAATATCCTAATGGGATATGCAAAAGATTTCAAATTGAATAGGTCGTTTAGGAGTTATTCCAGGAATGACAGAAAGTTGACACAAGCTGTTTGTTTGCAGCTTGGAAGGGATTAAGAGTAGTGAATCTCCTTATTGATACTCGTACACAGTTGTAGTTAATATACAATTTGACAATCACATGATAAAAAAGCCTTTTAGTAAGATTGAAACATATGATAAAAGAAATGATGTGGATACTGATAATATGTGATGTCATGGGAAAAACTTTTTATAGAGAAAGGAGTTTTTACCCGTTTGACTTGAGGTTTATGACGAATGAAAATCATCATAATACCTCCCTTTTTGAGTAGTAGCCACCCCCGTAGAATGAAAGGATGGCTCACAAAATAAAATCGAAAATCATCTCCTCCTCATCCCTTAATCAAAAAATTCCCAAACTTTTCACAACTTTTCCTTATCATAAAACTCCCCCTTCTTGCTCCAATAGATTGTAATATTACTTGACAGTTGATAGTTACAATAGATTCGGAGATATTGTTCCAGGGACTGATTCATTCATTCTGTTTGTCCATCTCCTTCAGGATGGTATCTGGAGGTGAAATGAAGCTTCATGTCAAGAGCCTTTCCTAATGTGCGGAAGAAGGAGGACACGAACTCCAAGCCCCGATCGGATGTGGCATGCGATGGGACTCTGTGTTTAGAGAATATGTGGAGAACAAACAATTTAGCTAGTGAGGTGGAGGTGATGGTGTCATGCATCGGAATAAATAGTGATTGTTTAGTGAACCTGTCGACAATCACAAGTATGGTGTCATATCTGAGCGATGGGGGGAGCTTCTCTATGAAATCCATGGAGATGGAGTTCCATGGTTGCTCCGGGACCAGAAGTTGCTTAAGTGTTCCGTAGGGTTTGTGCCTTTGTGATTTTGAGCACATACACGTGGTGCAGGAGTTACAGTAGTGTTGAATGTATTCTTGCATTTTTGGCCATACATAGTCTCGTCGGATTAATCCTTGTGTGCGATTTTGCCCAAAATGGCCTGAGATCAGGTGATCATGATAATACTGCAAAACTTGGAGTTGGAGACCGTTGGCATTGGGGACGTATATCCGGTTGTTGTGTCAGAGGTGTCCTTTGTGGTCAAGTGACCATTTCAGATCGGAAGGGTTGTCCAAGTGTTTAACTGCAACAGGATTGGATTGGAGTGATGAGCGGATGTCGGAGCGGAGTTGGTTGATGTCCATAATGGTGACAGCTTGGAGGGTGGGAGTCATGAGGGTGGATGCTCGTAGGGACAATGCCAGCTGCTTGTTAGTAAACACAGGATGAAAGTTGTGTGGGTTTACAGTGGCATAGTTGCTATTCCCCTCTTTAGGGTAGATGTCCCTGTATGGGAACCACCTTTTCCCTATCAAATTCCATTTATGCAGCACCAATGTGCTATTCTTTGCTTTTCCATTCCTAAATATCAGCATATATTTGATGCTTGTACCTGGAATGGACTTATTCAAATATTCTCTATTTTTCCATATTTTTTCAGGAATATTCCATGCAGAACTCGGCTCAGAATCATTTATTTCTGCTGTGCTACAGTTGTGGACCCATAGGCGCCCACAAACCTTCGCGCAGCCGCCTCTCCCCTTTTGGACCAGGCATTTGGCCTGAATTCAAGCTCAGATGTCTCTCATCAATAAATATTCTGTAACTTAACAACCACAGCCTCTCAGGGCACTATTTTCCATGCAGATCATCACATGACATGTGGCTATCCATGGCTGTCCAAACCAGTGCAGAAAACAGGGTGGACACCCTTCTTTTTGCCCGATCAGTGCCTAGCTCAGGGATCAGATCAGCTGATGGGTGATCAAATCAGGTGATTGCCTTGGAATATTCTACCCCTTTCCATAACATTCTAGCTGTTTCCTTCTATTATTAGATAGAACTTTCCAGAACCATTATTCAGCTCCTGATCAGTGTTAGCACAGTGATCAGAACCTGTGATTGGCTTGGAATATTCTACCCCTTTCTTCCACCTTCCACAACCTTCCAGTAGTTTCCATCTATTAATAGGTAGAATATTCCAGAAGCATTAGTCAGCCCCTGTAAATACAATATATAAGGAGGCCATTCTGCCTCTGAAAGAATAACATATCATCATATTCTACCCATCTTCTGCACACCAGTGTGACTAGAGTGACATACAGTGTCATCCTCTATCTCAGTAACTGTTGATTACCAGTTCAAGGATCTTTTACAGTTGTGTAACTGTACTTGATTGCACTCGAAGTAGTGATATTCCTGCTTTGGGCGTGAGTGTAGTATCTGCCTCACGTGACTACGAATCTACAGGGTGAGATTGTCTGTCGATAGTCCTGCCATTAGTGCTCTTGTTTAAGTAACTAGTGTGTACTGCCTTTGCAGAGCATTAGAAGCTTGAACTCGTGTGAAGCAGTTGCTAGACTACTTCACACATTGCCGTTACCCGCTTCTGAGTGCCACTGGTTGGACGGTTGGATTCATCCACCTACTTCCTTTAGCCTCTAAGTGCATTCCCATCTTTTTGGACCCCTAAGCGTCTGTGAACTCTAGACTCTGGAAGTCTTATTCATTTCTTGCTGCTAAGAAACGTATTACCTTTCTGCGTATAGTCTGCATTGACCAATACAAAGGATTGTAACCAAAGTACAAACGTTAAATTGTTTCTGGAGTTGTGCTGCAGCAGGGTTTGATATTCTTCTCAGCTGTTCATTCACGGAATTGTGGTGATTTAGAGTTTGCCCTAACACCATAATTTTGCGGGTTCCAAAACATTTGGTGGACGCTCTGGGAATTGCTTAAGCAGTGTCTAGAGTGTAGATTCTAAGCACCATTGCAGATATAACCCGACCTTCTATCACTAAGTCTTTACTCAATATAGTTTCTCGTAATCTGGAACAAACCGATTTGGAATTTCCAGAAGACAAGTTCTATAGTCACACTCATCTGCCCTCCTCCTCTAATCCTAACTCTCCTCTTTATCTAAACCCTTATCCAACACCAACTCGTATACAAACTCGTTTCGAATCGTATCGACCTCGTGACAAGTTGACCTCATTCAAGCTGAGCAACATGTCTACCTCAACAATTCGACAACAACAACAACTCGAGGACGACCCATCTACTCCTTTGGCTGCTCAACCAGAGCGACCTATTGCCCCTATCACTCCTGGCTTCTTGCACACTAGATCCCCACTCACTCCTGTGAATGATCTTGACCAGACATTTACTACGGATGAAGAGATTAGTGCTGCTGATGCCTCTTTTGCTGTGGAAGTTGACCAGACTAACCATGCACTTACCAATTGGACTTTTGATGGACCCCTGATCACAGGACCATTACAAAATGTCTTCGTAGTGCCTGGTAAGCCTTTGAAAAGCTTCAGTGCAGCAAGAGTATGGAGAGAGGTCAGACTTGATCCCCTACTCTCTTCCAGAAGAGATTCACTCCTTAGCATTGCAGAGATGAGCTTTAATCGTGCGGAAGCACCAGGTACTAGAGCTCTGAATCATCTTGCTACTGGACTCTTCAGGAAAGAATTAGCGTTACTCAATGTGGTACTGCTCGGACATCCTGGACGAGTTAGTCAGCATGGTAGTACGGGGTATTATCTTGATCCATGGAAGTATAAGCAACTGTTAGACACTCTTAATCATATTGCAAATGAGAGAGAAAGTGTTCTGCAGCAGATGAAACTTCCTCCTCCTACTGTCCCTACATTGCCTTCGGAATGGCCTAGTGACTCCCTTTGGAGTTCCAAAGACCTGGAAGTGCTTTGTGTTACACTACGTGAAGATGTAGAAAACTTTTTGGCATTTTATTGGGATGCTGTATCCAAGTACAAGGGTTCTTGGAAACCAGTAAAGGATGACTTTCTGTCTCCTGCTCTCCCAGACATTTCTGAGATGTCTTCTGACATTAATGGTTTCAAAATTCGCTTCGCTGCTGCCCAAGCTGCTTTGCAGAGAAAGGTTGCTGCGGATACTAGTTTTTATGAAGCTAAAGTCATTAATGCATCAGTGAATCCTGTCCTTGGACATGATCTTCCCACTCTTGCAGCTATGCCTGTCAGGGATGCTCAGCAGTCAACTGTTGCCTATACTGTTAAGGAAGCTCCCTTGATTTCCAGATTGGATCAAGGAGAAAAATTTCCAGTTGATCATGAATGGATTAGACAGAGACAGTCTGCGGTTTACAATCGTGGTCCCAGACCCTCTACTCTTTTCAATTCTCCTTACCATCAGGATCCTAGTAAACTTACGGGATCTGCAGGTTTGGAAGAAATGTTCTATACTCCTCCTCAAGTTCAGAGCAGGGGTACTTTAGGCATTCCAGAATCCATTAGGGTTCCTCACGGAACTTATGGAGCTTCTGGAGGAGGTGCTCCACCTCCTGGAGGAGAACCTCCTGATGGATGACGGATCATCTGGTCCCCCTCATACACCTAATCCATTTTTGCCTAGACCATCATTGCCACATAGAAGTGGAAGGAGTAATCCTCCCCCTCTGGGTAGGCATGGAGGCTCAGGTCCTCCTGATGGAGGTGATGGTGGAGGTTACGGTCATAGTCCAGACTGGGGGGATCTTGATCAGAGAAATCCTAATCTCGGATTAGACGCTCCAGTGACTCAGAGCAAGCTGGAAGCTTACTTTGATAACAAGTTGCGTCAGGACTTAGTCCCTGAGTGGGATGGAAACCCTGACAGTTTGGCTCAATGGATATTGAAAGTAAATCATTTGGCTCAGCGATCTCCTATGGTCTTCAAGCAATTGGGACAAATTATCCCTTTGCGGTTGCGTAAAGGAGCTGAGAGATGGTTTTTCTCCTTACCATTGTCATATCGCCAAGAAGCAACTGAGGACTGGAAGTCCATCAGAGAAGTCATTGGTTCATACTATATGAACAGAGCCTGGTTGGATAGGCAGAAAGCTAGAGCAACTCGTGCTACTTTCAGAGAGCCTGGCTTTACTAATGAGACTCCTAGTGAGTATTACGTTAGAAAGTCAGAGCTATTGAGACTGGTCAGCAAGCTGTCAGACTCAGAGCTTATATTGGAAATCATGAATGGTGCTCCACCATATTGGCATACAGTCATTGATGCTCACAGGTGTTCATCTGCAGTGGAATTCCAAACTGCTATCAAGTATCACGAGGAATCATTGTCGCATGCTCCTTTCTCTTCAGGAGACAACCTGGAAAGACGTATTAGAAATTTGGAAAATTCTTTGCATCAAACCAAACCTAGGTTTGACTCGAACAGATCTTTTAGAGATGCTAGAGCTCATCTGGTTGGATGGTCATCCAAATTGAATCCTCCAAAATTCCCTCGGGATGATTCTAATGTGTCTAAAAATTCCACACCTGAATCCAAAGGAGCTAGACCCTGCAGGCATTGTGGCAGTAACAAGCATTGGGATAATGAGTGCAAACATGCCAGTTCAGCATCTCGCTCTGCCCATACACGTTACACGGTTTCTAATGAAGAAGCTAATGCAGACCTTGCCTATGAGGATATGTACCTTGAATCACTTCATGAATCAGAAGTGGATTTAAGTTCAGACAATGCTCATGTTAATAATGTTGCGACTGAGAATATCCCTGAAGAACCTTCATCGGATCAACAGGAATCTGCTCAGGATACAGAGGCACATTGTCAACTTGCTAAACCAGCCATGAGCTTGCTGGAAAGTATGTCCCGACTGGGGGGATCCATACCTAATAGAGAAAAATCTTCTGAGCCTTTGTCTCTGGAAAACTCTTTTTCTGAGACATTCACTCCTAAATCTCGTCAAGAGAGGAGAAGGTTAATGAAAGATTCCAAACATGTAGCTGCTTTCCTAAGGAATTCTAAGCTTACTAGTTGGGCTCCTAACTCCTTGATTAAACTCAAGCGTTTCATGTCCAGACCAGCAGGCTGTGCCTTCCTTGGATCTTCTGCAACCACTACTAATGTTTGGCTGGGAGAATATGGAAAGAATCAAACTACCCTTGTAGCTGATTCTGGTTCAGACATAACCCTTATCTCTCAGAAAGCTCTTTGCTCTATGGAGAATCCTCCTAAGATCAAAACAGGTCAGAAAATTAACTTGATACAAGTTACTGGCACATCCAAAATTTCTGGATACGTTACGGTGCCCATTTACTTTGACTCTGACTCTGGACCAGTTCAGATTGAAGTTGAAGCTTATGTGGTCAAAGGCATGACTACCCCTGTCATTCTTGGGAATGATTTTGCTGATCAGTACTCTATCTCGCTTATAAGAGAAGGCTCAGATAGCTATCTTATGTTTGGTAATACTGGACGGAAAGCCAAGATTGAGAACTCAGTGAGCTCACCCTTATTGGATGAGAATGGTCACACCTTTAAAATAAGAGCCCTTCCTGACCTTGCATCTCTAACTGCAAAGTTCAAGGCTCATAGACGTATTAAGAAATCTCGGAAACGGATTAGAGCATGCATTTTGGATTCAAGTGTTAGGGCCTTACATCCCGTCACAATTCCTCCTGAAACTGCTTCTCTAATTCCTGCTTCTATCTATTTCCCTGGGAATAGTAATGAAGTTTATGTGGAAAAAGTGCTTCACTCCAATCATGGGCCTGAAGATTTCTATGGCATCTCAGATGCAATTGTATCTCGGAATAACCCATGCCTACATGTTAGCAATTTTTCATCACAACCAGTTACTATACATCAAGGACAACTTCTGGGTCATGCTAGAAATCCTTCCAATTGGCTGGATCGGACTTCTAATTTGAACCAGACTCAATTAGAGACTTGTCTCTCTCACGCCAGACTCATAAAAGCTCTTGCTCAACAGAACTTTGAGACTGGTGCGGTACCTACTGTTGCCTCTCTTGAATCAGATGGAGAGGTGGTACAAGGAGGACCTAAGGCTCAGGAAATTTCCCCTGAGGATGTTCCTGAAAACCAACTGTTGGATGAAATTGACTTCTCACCAGAGCTCAATGATGCCAATAGGAAGGCTCTTCAAGATACAGTTCTGGCACATAAAGACGCATTTGGTCTTGATGGCAGACTTGGCAATTATGATGCAAAAGTTGAAATCAATCTCAGGCCTGAGGCCAAAGAAATTTCACTACCTCCTTATAATGCCTCACCTGCCAAAAGAGAAGTCATTGACAAGCAAATGGATGCTTGGCTCAGTCTTGGAGTCATTGAACCATCCAAAAGTCCTTGGGGTTTTCCAGCACTTATAGCCTATCGTAATGGGAAACCAAGAATGTGTATAGACTATAGGAAACTCAATGAGATTGCTGTCCCGGATGAATTTCCCTTGCCAAGACAAGATTCCATTTTGCAGGCACTCACTGGATCTCGTTGGTTATCCACCTTGGATGCATTAGCGGGTTTCACACAGCTGCAAATGTCGGACAGTGCCAAAGAAAAAACTGCATTCAGAACTCATAGAGGACTGTATCAGTTCAAATGGATGCCCTTTGGGTATCAGAATGGACCTGCAGTCTTTCAAAGAGTGATGCAAGGTGTCCTAGCACCTTTTCTATGGGTGTTTGCCCTGGTCTATATTGATGATATTGTCATATATTCCAAGACATTCAAAGAACACTTGGATCATCTAGACAAAGTGTTCGGAGCTATAGAAAAGTCTGGAATCACCTTATCTCCTGCTAAGTGCCATTTGGCCTACCAGTCATTGCTACTGTTAGGACAAAAGGTATCACGGTTAGGTCTATCAACTCACAAGGAGAAGATAGATGCTATACTGGAATTGGCAGAACCAAAGAATGTGCATGACCTACAAATCTTCCTCGGAATGGTGGTATACTTCTCCTCATATATACCATTCTATGCATGGATTGTAGCTCCCTTGTTTGAATTGCTCAAAAAGAATTCAACTTGGGAATGGGGCAATACTCAACAAGAAGCCTTTGATTTGGCTAAAAATGCCCTTGTCAGTGCGCCAGTCAGAGCGTATGCCATTCCTGGTCTCGGATATAGAGTCTACTCTGATGCATGTGATGTCGGAATCGCTGCTATACTTCAGCAGATTCAACCTCTCAAAATCAGAGATCTCAAAGGTACCAAAGGGTATGAGAAACTCAAATCAGCTTATGACAAAGGATTACCTGTACCACAATTGGTGATTCCTGTGTTAAAAGATGAAACTCTCCCTAAGCCAGGTACTTGGGATAAAGACTTTGAAAACACTACGGTTTCAGTAGAACGAGTCATTGCTTACTGGTCTCGTACCTTGAAACCAGCTGAAAGGAATTACTCTCCTACAGAAAGGGAGGCGCTTGCATTACGAGACGGTCTTATCAAATTTCAACCCTACATTGAAGGGGAGAAAGTAGTAGCCATCACAGACCATGCAGCCCTCATCTGGAGTCAGACCTACCAAAATGTTAATCGGCGGTTATTAACTTGGGGAACTGTATTTGCTGCATACCCTGAATTAAAAATCGTACACCGAGCAGGACGGGTTCACTCTAATGTAGATCCTATTTCCAGACTCAGAAGGAATGTTCCATATCAAGATGGGCCTTCTTCTGATGACTCCATTCCTACTATCCTGGACTCGGAACAGAATCCACTTGTGGATTTTTATTCTGATATCTCTCCTCACTTTGAAGCCAGAACTTTAATGTTAATGGCTGCATATGAAGAAGAGAACCAGAGAATTCCACTGAACGTGCATGCTTCTTCCATCCAAGTCAATACCAGCCTGGAAGAAGATTTCACCATTCCATACATGACAGCCAAAGGCTATAATCTAGTCTCTAGCCTTGCTCAGGAAGAGATTCAGAAAATAGTTGATGCGTATGCCAAAGATCCTTACTTCAAAAGGGTCAGATCTGAATTACGACAGGAGTCTAATTGGATCAGTCCGAAGCATCCACTCTTTTTTGAAAATGAGGATGGATTGCTTTACTTTGAAGATTGGAATGGCAATTACAGGCTATGTGTACCCAAGGCTGAGCAATCTAATCTTCTAAGTGAAATTCATGATGAAATCACTGAAGGAGCTCATGCGGGTTATCATAAAACGTACAACAAACTGGCTTCTACCTTCTATTGGCCTAGAATGAGTAGAGATGTCAAGAAGTTTGTTGTAAGCTGTGATATTTGCCAGAAAGCCAAACCAAGGCGACACGCACCTATTGGACTGTTGCAGCCCATACCTATTCCAGAAAATCCTTTTGAAGTTATCACCATGGACTTCATTATGGAATTACCCGAGAGCAATGGGTACGATTCCATCCTGGTGATAGTGGATAAACTTACAAAGTTTGGCATCTTTGTCCCTACTCAAAGCACTATTGATGAGGAGGGAACTGCTCGGATACTGTTTGAACATGTGCTATCCAAATATGGAATTCCCAAACAAATTATATCCGACAGAGATCCCAGATGGACCAGCACCTTCTGGAAAGAGATATGCAAGCAAATAAATACTAGAAGAGCTCTAACTACAGCCTATCACCCTCAAGCAGATGGTCAAACTGAGGTGTTGAACCAGACGCTTGAAACCGCGCTACGTTCTTACGTAAGCCCGACGCGCGACAACTGGGCGGCTCTCCTCTCTCCATTTGCTCTATCCTACAATAACCTCCCACACTCCGCGACTGGATTCGCGCCGGCATTTCTACTGTATGGCTACCATCCACGCACTCCATCTTCCTACATTCATTCATCTACTCACGGCGTTCACTGGCCTTCCAGCCCGCCGGCCCCGCGACCAGTTGGATCGGTCGATCGCGTTGATTTAATCAAGTCCCCTGCCAATGAAGTTGAAAGTACGAAAGCTATGGACTTCCTAAGTGAATTAGCTACTTACCGATCTCAGGCTAGAGAAGCCCTGCAATTTGCGCAGGTTGCTCAGCAAAAGAATTTCAACACCGGTCGTCTGGCTCAAGAATTCGACGTTGGCGATCGCATTCTCATCAATCCCCATTCCCTCAGTCTATTGCATGCTCAGAAAGGCCTAGGGCCGGCTACCTATCGCCTTCGCATGCCCGCGTCATACGGGCTCCACCCTGTCCTTAACATCGCTCACCTCGAGCTCTACTCCTCCTCACCCCCTTCCTTCAGTTCACAACCTCTCAGATCTCTCGAACGCGCTGATTTCATGCAACTCCCAGAATTCGAGGTCGAGTCCATCATCGGTGAACGATGGCGAAAGGCCCGTAATGGCCGGCGTGTCCAGGAGCTCCTCATGCGTTTCATCGGATATGACTCATCATATGACGAGTGGCTCCCACGAAAGAACCTTCGCAACGCTCCCGACCTCCTTCGCGATTGGGATCGACGCGATCGGGGTATCTCTCGCCACTAGGGCTTCCTCTATCTATGACTCTCTTATCTCGGCCTTCTACCCTATTCCTTCACCTTCCTAGCTATTCCAAATCCTTTCCCTACTGTTCTATAAACCCAATATCATGATGTCTTCATTTTACTCAATCCCAACCGCATCTAACTTTTGAAAAACCTCAGCAAATCTTTAGTCTTTCCACCTATCTACTTCTTTCCACTATGGCTAACTACCCTGATGTGTCTGTCATTGACTTCGTGGTTCATAAAGAAAACGATACATATATACAAGGTGGAGTTCCTGTACCTAACTACGGACTCCAATTCACTTCCAACTTCGACTTCTACCAACCCAATCGTTTTGACTTCATCTATCTTGAAGCACCAGCAAGTGAGTATGCCATACTACGCAATGACCTTGCCAGCAGCTTCTGGGAGACATTGAAGATGAAAACTCGATACATTCTCGCAGCCGCTCACGGATGGGATGGCGAGTCAGCCCTTGAACCTCTCCCTTCTGAGATTCCTCTTGGAAAGCTCCAGGAGATAGATATGATTCCCCCTCCTTTTCCAGCTCGTAACCAACTCTCATTCAACTTCTTCCTCCTCCCAGAGAAACCCTCTGTCATACGTGAATGGATCCGTGCTTGGCAGAATCAGTCTCGCCAGCTCTCTGCTTGGATCTGCAAATCCAAAATCAATAGTGCACGCATCCCAGGCTGCTCCTGGAGGTGGCCAACTTCACCACTCTACTCCCATCCTTTGGATGATGTATCAGAATTTGGTGACGGAATCTCCCAAGCCACTGAGGTGAACTCCACTATATCCGAGTCCTCTCTCCCCTCTCTCCCAGTTGTTCATGCTTTCAGAGCCCATGCTGAACCTGATGGTCTCAAAAGACCCCGCGGGTCGTCCCCTTTCGAGGCCAATCGTGATGGTGACGATGCCAACAAGAAACAACTTGTGTTGTGGCAACCTTCAGCAACCCAACTTCGAGAGATGTACCTTTCCCTTTCACGTGGATATGTTAGCTCGTACTCTGCTCCCACATCTTCTATCACCACTCCTCCCAACTCACCAGCTCCTCCTCCCTATCACAAAAACTCAACTCACTCCTATGATCCTCGAGTTCCTAAACCTATATTGACTCGTCGGACTCGACTCACGACTCGTGTGTTCAAAAATCCTTATGCCACAGGTAACTCTGGAGGATATGAGAGGATGGAAGGGAGGAAAGATGTGCGTGACTAGGTCAGGGAAAGAATATTTGAAGGGGGGATGAATGTATGGGAACCACCTTTTCCCTATCAAATTCCATTTATGCAGCACCAATGTGCTATTCTTTGCTTTTCCATTCCTAAATATCAGCATATATTTGATGCTTGTACCTGGAATGGACTTATTCAAATATTCTCTATTTTTCCATATTTTTTCAGGAATATTCCATGCAGAACTCGGCTCAGAATCATTTATTTCTGCTGTGCTACAGTTGTGGACCCATAGGCGCCCACAAACCTTCGCGCAGCCGCCTCTCCCCTTTTGGACCAGGCATTTGGCCTGAATTCAAGCTCAGATGTCTCTCATCAATAAATATTCTGTAACTTAACAACCACAGCCTCTCAGGGCACTATTTTCCATGCAGATCATCACATGACATGTGGCTATCCATGGCTGTCCAAACCAGTGCAGAAAACAGGGTGGACACCCTTCTTTTTGCCCGATCAGTGCCTAGCTCAGGGATCAGATCAGCTGATGGGTGATCAAATCAGGTGATTGCCTTGGAATATTCTACCCCTTTCCATAACATTCTAGCTGTTTCCTTCTATTATTAGATAGAACTTTCCAGAACCATTATTCAGCTCCTGATCAGTGTTAGCACAGTGATCAGAACCTGTGATTGGCTTGGAATATTCTACCCCTTTCTTCCACCTTCCACAACCTTCCAGTAGTTTCCATCTATTAATAGGTAGAATATTCCAGAAGCATTAGTCAGCCCCTGTAAATACAATATATAAGGAGGCCATTCTGCCTCTGAAAGAATAACATATCATCATATTCTACCCATCTTCTGCACACCAGTGTGACTAGAGTGACATACAGTGTCATCCTCTATCTCAGTAACTGTTGATTACCAGTTCAAGGATCTTTTACAGTTGTGTAACTGTACTTGATTGCACTCGAAGTAGTGATATTCCTGCTTTGGGCGTGAGTGTAGTATCTGCCTCACGTGACTACGAATCTACAGGGTGAGATTGTCTGTCGATAGTCCTGCCATTAGTGCTCTTGTTTAAGTAACTAGTGTGTACTGCCTTTGCAGAGCATTAGAAGCTTGAACTCGTGTGAAGCAGTTGCTAGACTACTTCACACATTGCCGTTACCCGCTTCTGAGTGCCACTGGTTGGACGGTTGGATTCATCCACCTACTTCCTTTAGCCTCTAAGTGCATTCCCATCTTTTTGGACCCCTAAGCGTCTGTGAACTCTAGACTCTGGAAGTCTTATTCATTTCTTGCTGCTAAGAAACGTATTACCTTTCTGCGTATAGTCTGCATTGACCAATACAAAGGATTGTAACC
Source organism: Cantharellus purpuraceus (assembly GCA_025174535.1). NCBI lineage: Eukaryota > Fungi > Basidiomycota > Agaricomycetes > Cantharellales > Hydnaceae > Cantharellus > Cantharellus purpuraceus. Next base: position 775,334 of record JALBUN010000015.1, read on the forward strand.
AAAGTACAAACGTTAAATTGTTTCTGGAGTTGTGCTGCAGCAGGGTTTGATATTCTTCTCAGCTGTTCATTCATGGAATTGTGGTGATTTAGAGTTTGCCCTAACACCATAATTTTGCGGGTTCCAAAACAGTCCCATTGTCTAGTTAAAGCGTCGGGCTTTGCTCCAAGTTGACCTGGACGGAAATGGATAAGAAGATTGAACTGAGATAGGTATTCGGACCATTGGACTTGTCTCCGGGTGAGCAGTTTCGTTGTGGAGAAGTATTCCAAGTTCTTGTGGTCAGTTATGACGTCCACCAGATCAGAGGGGCCTTCAAGGTAGTGTCTCCATATCCGGAAGGCTTCATATATGGCAAGGAGCTCTTTGTCATGGACGTCATAGTTCAGTTTGGGGGGTGTAAATGTACACGAGTGTCAGGGTTCAAATAAGTCATATTCTATTTTTAGTATTTTCTCTTGACACCCCTATCAGCGCAGCCTGTCAGGGTGCGTCTCCCCTATTTCATTGCCCCTATCACTTCCCTATCTTTTTCCTCCCTATCTTGGTTCTCCTATCCGTCTCCATCATTTAGTATAAGACTCGCCTTGGTGCAGTGTGATCCCCTCAGCTTGATCTCTGAGGATATCCGCTGTACCAGGTAAGTCCCATGTATTTATCAGAAACAGCTGTATAGACTGAGGATATCCGCTGTACCAGCTGGCATTATTTCTTATCGGCTCTCACTTGTTGAGTATCTTGTTGTTGTGGCCTCGTCATCAGCGTTGCCCTCACAGAAGATCAAGCTCATAAGACGACCCCACACCTCATAACACTTTCCCTATTAACTACTTCACCGATACCATGACCAATCAGCTCTGTTTTGGAACCCGCAAAATTATGGTGTTAGGGCAAACTCTAAATCACCACAATTCCGTGAATGAACAGCTGAGAAGAATATCAAATCCTACTGCAGCACAACTCCAGAAACGATTTAACGTTTGTACTTTGGTTACAATCCGTTGTAATGGTCAATGCAGACGATACGCAGGAAGGTAATACGTTTCTTAGCAGTAGGGAATGAATAAGACTTCCAGAGTCTAGAGTTCACGGACGCTTAGGGGTCCAGATATTCCAAAAAGAGGGGAATGCACTTAGAGGCTAAAGGAAGTAGGTGGATGAATCCGACCGTCCAACCAGTGACACTCTGAAGCGGGTAACAGCGATGTGTGAAGTAGTCTAGCAACTGCTTCACACGAGTTCAAGATTCTAATGCTCTGCAAAGGCAGTACACACTAGTTACTTAAACAAGAGCACTAATGGCAGGACTATTGACAGACAATCTCACCCTGTAGATTCGTAGTCACGCGAGGTAGATACTACACTCACGCCCAAAGCAGGACAATCACTACTTCGAGTGCAATCGAATACAGTTACACAACTGTAAGCGACCCTTGAACTGGACAATCAACAGTTACTGAGATATAGAGGATGACACTGTATGTCACTCTAGTCACACTGATGTGCAAATGATGGGGTAGAAATGGTTATTTATTCAGAGGCAGAATGGGCTCCTTTTATATTGTATTTACAGGAGCTGACTAATACTACTGGAAACTTCTACCTATTAATAGATGGAAACTACTGGAAGCTAGTGGAATATGTGAGAAGGGGGTGGAAGTTTCCTAGCCAATGAGCTGCTTGGATTTGCTCTGACTCATGGCATGAGTCATGGATGGAGTCATAGTGTGACTCAGAGCAGGAGTCATAGTATGAGTAATCACAGGAGTCATAGCATGAGTCATGGCAGGAGTCATTGCATGAGTCACCATTACTCAAATAACTCGGTCAATACTTTGTTTCCCAGGCTGATTAGCACAGCTATGGGTAGGCATGGCTTCTATTGAACTCTCCACTGAAAATGGAGTCAGGAGGTGCAGTGGTTGCGAAGATATTGAGCATTTACTGGCAGTGGTGACCAGATTGAGTCGGAGATTGAAATGAGTCATGTGATCGACAATGAGTCAGTTGTCCGGGTGACTCCGGCTGACTTTGAGGCTGCTGACATCTGCGAAGGTTTGTGGGTCCATGTGGGTCCCAAAACTTCGCCCAGCAGAACAATAAGTTTGTAGACTCATTTCTGCATGGAAAATTCCCAAAAAAATATGAAAAAATAGAGAATATTTGAATGGCCCTGAATCAAGAGAAAGCAGCAGATATATGCTGATATTTTAAGGCCATGAAGCGAAATTGTACAGTTTTGGGACTTTAAACAAGATCTTTTTAAGGGAAAACCAGTTCCCATACAAGCTCCCTGAAGCCTATTGGGACACTCTAGGTGAAAGTGGTGGCTTTCTGCGAGCGTTGTTCAACACCCAGGCGCAGCAGCTCCAGCAGCTGCAACTCCAGAACCAGCACCTCCAAAGCCAGTTTGCCAATGTCCAGAACAACCTAGCAGATGCTGCCACTGCTGCTGCCATCGCTGCAGCACAGACCATCTCTCAGACCACCTCATTTCCCACACCTTCTCCTACATTGTCATCCGTTTGCCCAATAAGGGCAGCTGAACCAGCCAAATTCAATGGAGATCGTGCAGAGACGGAAGGTTTCATTCGCTCTATCAGGCTTGCCATTGCAGTCCAGCCTACATCTTTCCCAGATGAGCGGACCAAGATCCTGTATGCCCTCTCTTTTATGACAGGAGGTTCTGCTGAAGTATGGATGCACAATGAGACACAGGCAGTCATTGACAGGACCTCACCGCTCTCCACCTTGGAGGAATTCATTAAGCAGGTGGAGGATGCTTTTGGGGACCCTGACCGCTCTCGAACAGCACGAACAAAGCTACACGATCTTAGGATGACACCTGGCATGTCAGCGGATGAATACATGGCACAGTTTGAGATACTAGCAGGAAGGACTGGGTTTAATGATGCAGCACTGGAAGATGCCTATGCCTGAGGGCTCCCTGCAATGATTCTTGACAAGATCCATGCACAGCCATCCCTCCCATCCGATCTCAAGGCATGGAAGGAAGCAGCCTGTCAAATTGACCGCAACCACCATCGTCTTCTAGAAGTGAGACGTGCTCAGACTTCCCTCACTCCTGCCCGCTCTACCCCATCCCGCCCTCACAGCACTCCGGTCATCTCTGTACCAACTACCTTGGCAACCTCTAATGGTGCTGCACCTATGGATATTGACTCCAACCACCATCGCATTGAGACTTGGATGTGCTATAACTGTGGAAAGCATGGCCATATATCCCCAGCATGCCCTGTGTATGGGAACCACCTTTTCCCTATCAAATTCCATTTATGCAGCACCAATGTGCTATTCTTTGCTTTTCCATTCCTAAATATCAGCATATATTTGATGCTTGTACCTGGAATGGACTTATTCAAATATTCTCTATTTTTCCATATTTTTTCAGGAATATTCCATGCAGAACTCAGCCCAGAATCATTTATTTCTGCTGTGCTACAGTTGTGGACCCATAGGCGCCCACAAACCTTCACACAGCTGGCTCTCCACCTTTGGACCAGGCATTTGGCCTGAATTCAAGCTCAGATGTCTCTCATCAATAAATATTCTCTAACTTGACAACCACAGCCTCTCAGGGCACTATTTTCCATGGAGATCATCACATGACATGTGGCTATCCATGGCTGTCCAAACCAGTGCAGAAAACAGGGTGGATACCCTCCTTTTTGCCTGATCAGTGCCTAGTTCAGGGATCAGATCAGCTGATGGGTGATCAAATCAGGTGATTGCCTTGGAATATTCTACCCCTTTCCATAACATTCTAGCTGTTTCCCTCTATTATTAGATAGAACTTTCCAGAACCATTATTCAGCTCCTGATCAGTGTTAATGCAGTGATCAGAACCTGTGATTGGCTTGGAATATTCTACCCCTTTCTTCCACCTTCCACAACCTTCCAGTAGTTTCCATCTATTAATAGGTAGAATATTCCAGAAGCATTAGTCAGCCCCTGTAAATACAATATATAAGGAGGCCATTCTGCCTCTGAAAGAATAACATATCATCACATTCTACCCATCTTCTGCACACCAGTGTGACTAGAGTGACATACAGTGTCATCCTCTATCTCAGTAACTGTTGATTACCAGTTCAAGGATCTTTTACAGTTGTGTAACTGTACTTGATTGCACTCGAAGTAGTGATATTCCTGCTTTGGGCGTGAGTGTAGTATCTGCCTCATGTGACTATGAATCTACAGGGTGAGATTGTCTGTCGATAGTCCTGCCATTAGTGCTCTTGTTTAAGTTACTAGTGTGTACTGCCTTTGCAGAGCATTAGAATCTTGAACTTGTGTGAAGCAGTTGCTAGACTACTTCACACATTGCCGTTACCCGCTTCTGAGTGCCACTGGTTGGATGGTTGGATTCATCCACCTACTTCCTTTAGCCTCTAAGTGCATTCCCATCTTTTTGGAATATCTGGACCCCTAAGCGTCCGTGAACTCTAGACTCTGGAAGTCTTATTCATTTCTTGCTGCTAAGAAACGTATTACCTTTCTGCATATAGTCTGCATTGACCAATACAAAGGATTGTAACCAAAGTACAAACATTAAATCGTTTCTGGAGTTGTGCTGCAGCAGGGTTTGATATTCTTCTCAGCTGTTCATTCACGGAATTGTGGTGATTTAGAGTTTGCCCTAACACCATAATTTTGCGGGTTCCAAAACACCCTGAACCACGCAAGGAACATATCCGAGCTGATCTCACACAAACAGCAATTGCAGGCATGATATCAGAGTCAGTAGCAGCTGCACTGAAGGCCAAGGAAGAAGCGCAGAAGGCAGTAATTCCAAAGCAAGAGGAGAAGCAGGATTTTCAGGCCAGTCAGCAGTGAAGAGCATGCCCTGCCTGACAAACCGGTTTTCAGTTCTTGAATCATGTACTGTAGGGCTCACAAGCGATATGTTACACGCACACTCCCTTGTCCATCAGACTGAAACCAAAACAGCCATGCCTGAAAACCCTTCTCAACTTCCAGCTAAACATGATGACCCTCCTCATCTCTACCTTTGATCTGCAGACATCCGTTGATGTACAAGAATTCCCATGAAAATCCACTCGGTAGACACTGGATACCCTCTAGCCATGGATGCACTCCTCGACAGTGGTGCTACAGGAATGTTCATTGATGCAGAATATGTCAAAGCAGAGAAACTTCAAACATGCCCTCTACCACGTGCCATACCTGTTTATAACATTGATGGGACCCCAAATGAAGCAGGTTCAATCAAGGAAGAAGTCGATCTCATCTGCACATATGGGACCCATACCGAACGTGCCACATTTTCAGTCACAAGCCTGGGAACCTTTGGCATAATTGTTGGGCACACCTGGCTTGTGAAGCACAACCCAGAGGTAGACTGGCGTACAGGAAAGGTACAGATGACTTGCTGCCCTGATTCATGTGGAGAAGTACCAGAACACGAAGAGCATTCGCCCGGTACAACTCCTTCAAATGGCAAGAACTCACACAGGCAACCCCAATACGAGGGAGACCAAACATTTGTTATCTTTGTAGAAGAAGACTTGGAGAATATCTATGCTGGTTCAACAGTCTCTCAACAGCTCGCACAGAGGGCTGCAGAATCTACTCCAGTCAAAACCTTTGAGGAGATTGTCCCAAAGGCATACTGGGGATTTAAGGATGTTTTTGCAAAGGAGTCCTTTGACCAACTTCCACCTCAAAAACTGTGGGACCACGCTATTGAAATCACTCCAGGAGCACAACCCTTCAGCACAAAGGTCTATCCAATGTCCCCAAATGAGCAGAAGGAGTTGGACGCATTCCTTGAGGAGAACCTACAGAATCATCGTATACGTCCTTCCAAGTCACCCATGGCATCCCCTGTCTTTTTTGTGAAGAAGAAGGACGGTAATCTTTGTTTTGTGCAAGACTACTGCAAGCTGAATGATATCACAATCAAGAATACCTACCCACTACCCCTGGTACCAGACATCATGAATAAAATTGCCGCAGCCAATGCCAAGTACTTTACCAAGCTTGACATCCGATGGGGATATAACAATGTGCGTATTAAAGAGGACGATGAGTGGAAGGCAGCCTTTCAAACCAATCGTGGTCTATTTGAACCCCTGGTCATGTTCTTTGGTCTCACAAACAGCCCAGCAACCTTTCAGATGATGATGAATGGCATTTTCAAGGAGCTCATTGATGATGGCACTATGGTAGTGTTCATGGACGACATCCTCATTTTCACTGAATCCCTAGAACAACACCACACGATCGTGCAATCTGTCCTTGAAATTCTTCAGGCCAACCACCTGTACCTCAAACCAGAGAAATGCCTTTTCTCCCAACAGAAGGTAGATTATCTTGGATTGATTCTCTCACAGGGACAGGTAGCTATGGACCCAGTTAAGGTGGCCGGAGTCAGAGACTGGCCCACACCGCACAATGTGACAGAAGTCAAATCCTTCCTGGGTTTCATCAATTTCTATTGTCGCTTCATTGAGGACTTCTCACATATCGCAAAGCCGCTGAATCGGTTAACAAAGGCAGATACACAGTGGTCCTGGATACCTGATGGCCCAGAACAAGAAGCCTTTGATAAACTCAAGCAGCTTGTCACGTCAACTCCAATCCTTGTCCTCCCAGATCAAACCAAGCATTTTCGACTAGAGACAGATGCTTCAGCATATGCAACAGGTGCTGTTCTATCTCAACTCTGTGACGATGAGAAATGGAGGCCGGTAGGTTTTGTATCCAAGAGCCTTTCAGATGCAGAGCGCAACTATGCCATCCATGATAAGGAATTGCTCTCAGTCATCCGTGGACTAGAAGAATGGTGCCACATCTTGGAAGGGACCAAATACAAGATTGAAATCCTTAATGACCATCAAAACCTCACATATTTCCATACAGCTCAGAATCTCAATCGTCAACAAGCTCGCTGATCACTATACCTTTCTCGTTTTGACTTTGAACCGATCCACTGTCCTGGACGACATTCAGCCAAACCTGATGCCCTCTCATGACATGTAGATCATAAGTGGGGGGAGGAAGATAACCAGAACCAGGTTCTTCTTGGCCCTGAGCTGTTCCACATCGATGTGACATCCACCTATCCAGGGCCAGAAGCTCAAATGATCACAGGAGAAGGAGACATATTCCTGGAACGTGTGCGGAACTGCACCAACAGAGATGAAAAGGTTGTAAAGGCTCTTAAGGAACTTGGTCCCTCTCGGAATTTACGAGGACAGGAATGGACCGAGGAGAATGGACTTGTCCTCTATCGTGGCAAGGTATATCCCTCTTGACCCAAAATTGCGCCATGACATTGTAAGGGCACACCACAATACTCACATTACAGGTCACCCTGGTCGCTGGAGAACAACAGAACTTGTATCCCGCAGCTACTGGTGGCCTGGATTTGGATGATACATTGCCAAATATGTCAAGGGATGTGACCTCTGCAATTGGACAAAAACTTTCCCTGCTCCTCCTATGGGTAAACTCCTGCCTAATTGTGTCCCAGATCGGAGGTGGCAAGTGATATCTGTTGACCTTATTGTAGAACTACCATCAGCCATGGCTATGATGCACTCCTTGTCATTGTGGACCGTCTTTCCAAACGAGCACATGTTATCCCTACCACCTCTGACATCAACTCCATAGGAGTTGCACGACTTTTCTGAGACCATGTGTGGAAACACCATGGCCTTCCTGAGGAGATCATCAGTGACCATGGCACCCAGTTTGTCTCTCAATTTATGCGCGAGCTCCATAAGCTTTTGGGGATCAAGGTTGCAGCATCCACAGCATATCATCCACAAACCGATGGTCAGACGGAAAGGGTCAATCAAGAAATTGAACAATACTTGAGGCTTTTTGTCAATCAGCGCCAGGATGACTGGATTGAGTGGGTTCCTCTTGCCAAATTCACATACAACAACCACATCCACTCCTCCACACAATCAACCCCCTTCATGCTTGATACAGGCCAACACCCAAGGCTTGGGCTAGAGCCAATCCGAGAGACACGACTTGAAGCACTGGAAGAATTCACTGAGCGTATGGAGACGGCCACCACTGAGGCTCGCTCCACCCTGGAAAAGGCAGCAGATGATATGGCACGATTCTATGATGCCCATCGGCAAGCAGCCCCAGTATACAAACTTGGTGACAAGGTCTGGCTCAATGCACAAAATATCACCACCACCCGTCCAACCAAGAAACTTGATCACAAATGGTTAGGACCGTATGTGATTAATAAGGTGGTCTCACGAAATGCCTATGGCCTACAACTTCCCCCAATCTTTGGCCGCACTCATCCAGTGTTCTCTGTTGTCTTACTCCATCCTTATGAAAAGGATCCCATCCCTGAACGCCAGTCATCTCCTCCACCACCTCCAGTCATTCAAGATGGAGTACAGGAATATGAAGTTGAGAAGATCCTTGACAGCAGAGTTTTCCGAGGAAGACTGGAATACCTTGTGCGTTGGAAGGGCTATGGAGCTGCTGACGACCTCTGGATCCCAGCTAAGGATGCCAGTGGGGCTAGAAGGCGCATTGCAGACTTCCATCAGGAAAATCCTGAAGCCCCAAGGCGTATTTCGGCAGCCACCTATGCAGCTCTTCCCTTCAGACGCTTTGAGAACTTCACAGAACCTGTGAGGGCAACGCTGATGACGAGGCCACAACAACAAGATACTCAATAAGTGAGAGCCGATAAGAAATAATGCCAGCTGGTACAGCGGATATCCTCAGTCTATACAGCTGTTTCTGATAAATACATGGGACTTACCTGGTACAGCGGATATCCTCAGAGATCAAGCTGAGGGGATCACACTGCACCAAGGCGAGTCTTATACTAAATGATGGAGACGGATAGGAGAACCAAGATAGGGGAGGAAAGATAGGGGAAGTGATAGGGGCAATGAAATAGGGGAGACGCACCCTGACAGGCTGCGCTGATAGGGGTGTCAAGAGAAAATACTAAAAATAGAATATGACTTATTTGAACCCTGACAGACCATCTCCGATGCCCAACTCTGATACTCCACCTTCACTGACTGTCACTGATCCCTGGCCCCAGACTTCAAGGTTGGAGACAAGGTTTTCATCAAATCTGACAATATCCATACCATGAGACCTTCCAAGGAACTATTGGAAAAATACCTTGGTCCTTTCAAAATCATTGCTCAAGCAGGCTCTAAGTCTTTCACCCTCCGTCTACAAGAAAGCATGTGCTCCATTCATCCTGTCTTCCACGTTTCCATGCTTGAACCTTCAACTCCAGATCCATTCTCTGGTCAAGAACCAACTCCAGTCCCTCCTGTCATCATAGATGGAGAACCAGGATACAAGATATCAGAGATAGTGAACTCCAAGATTGACAAGAGATGAAAATGTAAACTGCAATACCTTGTCAAGTGGGCAGGATACAAAGGAACAGACAAAGAAACCTCCTGGCTACCAGCCTCAGAATTAGAACATGCAATGGAGATTATCTCTGATTTCCACCAGGCTTATCCTCATAAACCCAGCCCCATATTGTTTTGATTCACTCCAGTTTTATCCAAGAAACTCAGTCATTCACTAGTCATCATGTTCTCTAAATACATCACTTCTCCTCTATCTCCAATTCTCCTACACCTGACTCCTCTGATTCCCCATCCACTGTTCCCTACTTCTCCAGATTCTCCAATTCCAACTCCTGCTCCCTGACCATCCTATCTATCTCCTCCCATGACCACCACCTCTCATCATCCAACCTATTGAGATTCTCTGAAGAGTCCCAAGATCCTGAGGAATGTCAGATGGTGGTAAGAGATAAGAAGAGAGGTAACACACATTTGATAATTTGGCCAGCCTCATGTGCCAACTCAAACACATATACTGCCAATTTTCCCACGATGCTGACTAAGATCTCATGGGCTTGATCTAGAAGGGAGATACTGTTACATTCTGTAACACCAAGTCTGAACTCTGGATCTCCATCTCCTTCATCTCCATCCCTGTCAAACTCCACCTCCATCAACTCCACCTCCATCAACTCCACCTCCATCAACTCCACCTCCATCAACTCCACCTCCATCAACTCCACCTCCATCAACTCCACCTCCATCAACTCCACCTCCATCAACCCCAAACTCCATTATTGTTCTCTTTATAAGTAGTTTCTTCTTATGAGTTACAACAAACCTCCTTCTTTTATGTTGTTTAGTTTTAGTTTGGACTTAAGTCCAAACTCCAAACTCCTTTCCATGTTGTACTCCATATCCATCTTATTGTCTTATTGTTTTCGTTTCAGCATTCAATTCTCCACATACTTATATGGGCTACTCTCTGTCTATTACAGTAGTTCATATATTGACTAAGATTTGCCTCATCAACTTCTTGGTTGCTAGCTTCTTGACAAGTACCTTCTTGACAGAACTCCAGATCCTTGATCCAACTCCATACTCCAAACTCCAAAATATTGGACTGATGATCTGAGGGGGCACAACACACAAGTTGAAGCCAAGTCCACTCAATCCGACTCAATAGTTATTGTCCCCACGCTGTCTTCAGTTGAACTGGAACAGTAAAGTCCCCTCCCTTTCACCACTAGCAGCTGAACTCCAGTTATTCCCTTTGACCCCCCAAGTTTTCCAGCCCTTAACAGCTACTCTCTGTCTATTACAGTAGTTCATATATTGACTAAGATTTTCCCCATCAACTTCTTGGTTGCTAGCTTCTTGACAAGTACTTTCTTGACAAGTCAAACTCCGGATCCTTGATCCAACTCCATACTCTGAACTCTGAAATATTGGACTGATGATCTGAGGGGGCACAACACACAAGTTGAAGCCAAGTCCACTTGATCTGACTCAATAGTTATTGTCCCATTCTGTCTCTGGTTGAACTGGAACAGTAAAGTCCCCCCCCTTTTTTCACTAGCAGCTGAACTCCACTTATTCCATTTGAACCCCAAGTTTTCCAGCCCTTAACATGATCTGAGCAAGATTCAGAGGTGGAGGCTGGAGAAGCAACAGAAGAGGCTTCTGAAACTGATGAATAGGATCTATACAGGTGTCAAATTGAACTATGTACACAAAAATACATATTTCTTTGTTTGATGGGCCCCAGCCTGAGCCAAGCCAAGTCCATAGCAAAGAAGTCCAGCAATGTATTTGAAAAGTATAGGTATTGTTTGACTATTCTGACACAGCCTCACCCTTAGGTCATTAATGAGGTGATGTCAACTACTATTAGCTAGGGATTGATGAAGTTGAAGCATCAGGTATAGATCAAAGGTAAAGAGTAGAGGGGAATCACATGTAATTCCTTAAACAACAATGAAGAAGTTGCTGTCTTATATACAAGTCTTTAGAGAAAATACAATCCTATTGTCAATCCCTTGTCCCCTTTTATTTTCTTTTTCTCAAAACTAGTCCCCTTATCCCTTTGACACAGTGCCAAATTGGTGCTTATCCAACATCAGGTACATTGCCCTGAAGACACTGTCAAAAACATGTGATCCTCCATTTTCCCGGCGTATTCTGAGTTTGAAAATACTCTCCTTCCCGGGGTTTCAATATTCTTCATTGTGCAACTTGGGCGCTAGAGACACTTGGCGCACTTGGTTCATTTGCTCACACAACACTTATTAGTTTTTATTTGAGGTGGGTTCAACTACCCATATATGCTTCAGGTACCAATGCGACTCTCAAGCCTAGTTGCAGCCGGTCCGAGTCACTGCCTTTCGGCTACTCGTCTATTTGACGTGAGATCCGGCGCCATGGCGGCTAAACAATGGAGGAAGGTGAAGCTTGAAGCTTGAAGTTCCGCCAAATATATAGAGATATATGGGCACGGTCCTTTTCACCTCTGCCCAATTGCTTATCATGTCAGAAACATATCTTCTTGAGGTATTTGTTACTATGCAGCGCACTTGAGTGTATTCTGATAATGTCCCGCGGTAATATTCACAGCATGTATCTGAGAGATCAGACGAAATTGCAAGGTCCGTAGGTGATCGTTTTCGCCGCACATTGACAGCTAATATCACTAGACTGGACCTCATACATGACGCCCTGAAGGCGTATAATGGTGGCAAGCTCACGTGTGTTGCTTTCGAATCCAACTCTCTTAAATCCATTCTCGAGATGGGGTTCGTCAAATTCACTATCAACACGTACCCTATCCTCTAACTCTTGATTGAATTGCTAGAGCTGGCAGCGGTGCATGGTCAGTGATCCCATGGCTTCGCCACACCGAGTGATGCTCACAGTTGTATAGGGCTATAGATGCGGCTACGACCTTTACAGAGGCAGAGATCCTCGCTGTCGATCTAGCAGAGATACCTCGGTTCGTATCATCAGAACTGGTCATGCACAGTCAATTTCACACTTCCCCAGTACCCTCCCCGCCAATGTTACTTTCCACGCTGCGGATCTCACGAAGCCTTTCGATTTCAAAACTGATCAGTTCGACCTCGTTCACGGGCGTTTGATATTTGTCAATGTAAGAAATGTTATCCACTTTTCTTTCTTCCTCTTACCCTTCCATTTCCCTGTTAAACCAACGGTTAGCTCCCGAACTTCCAGACTGTCCTAGAGCGTACCATTCCTCTCGTCAAACCCGGTGGCTGGCTTATAATCGAAGAAATATTGCCCATACTGTGGGAAAGTGACGTTGATGATGAGCTCGATCCTCTGCTCGCGACGTGGCTTACCGCATGGGACAAGATGATGGAAGCAAAGGGGTTGAATGCTAGGGCTGCGACAAAATACGAAGCCCTTCTTAATGAGGCAGGTGTCTTTAGCGAGATTAATGTGGACAGAGTTGCACTTCCACTAGCGGAGCAAACTGATGGTGAGCGCATGTGCCCAGAGTATTATAGGGTATTTTTCCAGATCATCTGATGCGGCATCATTAGACCCAGCTTTAAATCAACTTGGAGCAGCCATGCTTCACACTTTTAACGCAGTGTACCTTGAAGTTCCCCGGAGGATATCTAACCCTTGCCTCACAGAATCTATGGGGCGGGAGGTCCTGAAAGTGGTTAACGACAAGAGCAGGAAGCTTAGGGTTTACTATTACTGTATATCGGCTCGGAAATGTCTGTAGGATGGCACCGTGCTTCAGTCTGCTCGAATCTGATTGGCAATTAACTTTAGTACACTGACAACTATGTATCTTTTACCCAGTGTAATTGTGAGTTAAGAATCTTATTCTGCTCGAATATTACTGTCACGGTGAGATTGAGGGGCAATATATTACTTGGTGATTTGGTACTGGTGAGATGCGATTCTAAGCCACTTCCCCACCCTCTATGGCACGCAAGGCTAACAGTGAGTTTGCATGGATTCCGCATTCTTCCATGTGTCCCATTTCGCGGCTTTTGTTGGGCAGCTTGCAAAGGCACCATTCCCAGCGCCCGTTCCATGACCTGATTGACTGTCCATCCAATTTGATTACTACCCAAATCGGAGGTCTTCCATTGAATGGACCGACTAATATATGTGAAGGAATTGCAGTGGTAAAAACAACCAAAGTACAATTAATTGGTTCTCTGGTGGTCTAGGAGATTTTAGAATACCCGTTAACTTACTGAGCATCATTTGCCTCAATTTTGCCTACCGATTTAGAAACGTACTATCTGGTGGGAATTACTACCGGCCTTGAGCTTGAGCTTGAGCTCGAGCTTTTGTCCCTTAAGCTTCGTTGATTGGTAGATAGACTTCCGTACCAGCCGGGTGGATCTCGATTATTTCCCGGCCGGCGCTCGTTTCTCCGGACAACAAAGACTAAGTAAGTACTGTAAGTCGGATCTTCTGACTGCTGGTCAAGGTTCCCACGCTTGCTCTTGCATTCACCTGTATATCATCTGATTCAAAGCCAGTTAGCCGCTGACCACACAAGTGTGATCCTAGTCTACTTTTACGCCGCGGTGAGTCTATTCCGGCTGTTATTCCAGGGAACGAAGGAATTCCAGTTTCTCGTGATGCCGGGTGCATCGGTCAAGCTGAACACCGGTGAACCAGCCGGAGACATACATCATCTGGCACTTACACCGTTGGAAAATGCCCAGCACCGGCCTAGCCATGCTCCACAACGCACTGTTGGAAGAACTCTGACTTATAACTGGTCCCTAAGGACAAGTGTAATGGTCGTGCCTGGGTTGCATGCCCATAGCTAGTTTCCGATAGTCACGTGCCAGGAGTTGACGTGTCAGTAATGCTTCAAGAAGCTTCATTCTGTACTTATAAACCAGGACCATGAGTCCTGGCTTCTTTGCTCAACACCAGTAATAGACCTACTAGTTGCTCTCCTTCTAATAATACCTACTCTCATTTGATTCCATCTGTGTTCATTACAGTTTGATTGAGCCACCTGATCTACTGTACCCACACTTTCCATTCCCACCCAACCCATGTCCAATCCTGTGGACTCCTGGATGAACAATCCAGAGGCCACCAGTAGTGTTAAGGTGGCTGAAAAACAGAGTTCAAGGAGGTAACCAGAGTTTGGATGCTAGAGATATATGGGAAGGGACTTTACTGTTCCCATTCAACTGGGGACAGAGAGGTGCAATAACTATTGAGTTGGATCGAGTGGACTTGGCTTCAACTTGTGTGTTGCACCCCCTTGGATTGTCAGTCCAATATTTTGGAGTTTGGAGGTATGGAGTTGGATCAGGGATCTGGAGTTCAACTTGTCAAGAAGAAGGGTAATTATCAATCGAAGCCACCAGCACAAGCAAGTGGTGATCAATTGAACAATGTTACCAGTAATGTTGTGTGCTATGAATGTGGCCAGACAGGTCACATGTGACCCGGCTGCCCCAAACTAAAGGGCAATGTAAGGTCAGCTGCGGTCCAAAAGGATGTGTCCTCATAGTGGAGGACAATGTAGATAGGTTCTTGTCAGAGTTCATATGACTCAGTTTCTATTTTTAGTACCTTTCTTATCACCCCTATCAGCACAGCCTGTTAGGGTGCACTCTCCTATCTCTCCCCTATTGTTCCCCTATCTTGGTTCCCCTATTCCTTGCATCATCTAGTATAAAGAACTTGCCTGGTGCAGCACGGTTTTGATCTCTGAGGATATCCGCTGTACCAGCTGGCATTATCTCTTATCAGCTCTCATCTATTGTGTATCTTGTTGTTGTGGCCTCGTCATTCAGCGTAGCCCTCATAGAAGATCAAGCTCATAACATAACCCCACACTTTATAAACACTTTCCCTATTACCCTCTACACCAATCATGGTCAATCAACTTCCTGAGGCATATTGGGGCACTCTGGGTGAAAGTGGTGCCTTCTTGCGAGCCTTGCTCAACAGCCAAGCACAGCAGCTCCAACAGCTGCAACTCCAGAACCAGCACCTCCAGGGCCAGTTTGCCAATGTCCAGAACAACCTAGCTGAGGCTGCCACAGCTGCTACTGTTGCTGCAGCACAAACCATCTCCCTTCCAATATCTCCTCCTGCATCATTGTCTGCTCATCCCATAAAGGCAGCTGAACTGGAGAAATTTAGTGGAGACCATACAGAGACAGATGGGTTCATTCGTGCTATCAGGCTTGCCATTGCAATCCAGCCTGCATCTTTCCCAGATGAGCAGACCAAGATCCTGTATGCCCTCTCTTTCATGACAGCAGGTTCCACTGAAGTATGGGCCCACAATGAGACCCAAGTAGTCATTGATGGGACTTCATCGCTCTCCACTCTTGAAGAGTTCATTAGGCAGGTGGAGAATGCCTTTGGAGACCCTAATTGCTCTCAAACAGCACAAACAAGGTTACATGATCTCAGGATGACAGCTGGCATGTCAGCAGATGAATACACAACACGGTTTGAGACACTGGCAGGAAGAACAGGGTTTAACAATGTGGCACTCGAAGATGCCTACACACAAGGGCTCCCTGCAATGATTCTTGAAAAGATCTACGCACAGCCAGTACTCCCATTAGGTCTCAAGGCCTGGAAGGAAGCAGCCTGTCAAATTGACTGCAACTACTGTCGCCTCGTAGAAGTGAAATGGGCACAGGCTCCCCACACCTCCTCTCGCTCTACTCCATCTCAAGCTCCCAACACTCCTGCCATTTCTGCACCGACCAAGCACCATTTAGTGGTGCTGTACCCATGGACATTGACTCCAGCCGTCATCATATTGAAACTTGAATGTGCTATAATTGTGGCAAGCATGGCCATATCTCCCCAGCATGCACTGAACCATGCAGAGAACATATTTGAGCTGATCTGACAAAAGCAGCCATTGACAGTATGGTCTCTGAATCAGTTGCAGCTGCAATGGATGCTAAAGAAACAGCACAGAAGGCATCCACTCCAGCACAAGAGGAAAAGCAGGGTTTTCAGGCCAGTCAGCAGTGAAGAGCATGCCCCGCTTGACAAATCGGTTTTCAGTTCTTGAATCATGTACAATAGGGCTCACAAGTGATATGCTACACTCATATCCCCCCTGTGATCAGACTGAAACCAAAACAGCCATGCCTAAAACTTCTTCTCAACTCCTAACTGAACACAATGACTCTCCCCACATTTATGTTCAATCTGCAGACATCTGTTGATGTACAAGAATTCCTCTGGGAATCCACTCTGTAGACATTGGATACCCTCTAGCAGTGGACGCGCTTCTTGACAGTGGAGCTACAGGGATGTTCATTGATGTAGAATATGTCAAGGCAGAAAAACTTTGAACATGTCCCCTGCAATGTGCCATACCTGTTTATGACATTGATGGGACCCCCAACGAAGCTGGTTCAATCAAGGAAGAAGTTGACCTCATCTGCACATATGGGACCCAAATGGAACGTGCCACATTCTCTGTTACAAGCTTGGGAAGCCTAGGTATCATCATTGGTCACACTTGGCTTGTAAAACACAATCCAGAGGTGAAGTGGCACACAGGAGAGATAAAGATGACTCATTGCCCTGATTCATGTGGAGAAGTACCAGAAAACAGAGAGCCCTTAACTGGAACCACTCTGTTGAATGGCAAGAACCCACATGGGCAACCCCTACTCAAGGAGGGAGACCAAACCTTTGTCATCTTTGTGGAAGAAGACTTGGAGAAGATCTGTGCAGGCTCAACAGTCTCACAACAGCTTGCACAGAAGGCTGCAGAATCTGCTCCTGTCAAACTCCTTGAAGATATTGTCCCAAAGGCATATTGGGGATTTAAGGATGTCTTCTCAAAGGAGTCATTTGATCAGCTTCCACCTTGGAAACCATGGGACCATACCATTGAACTCACTCCAGGAGCCCAACCTTTCAGCATGAAGATCTATCCAATGTCCCCAAATGAGCAGAAGGAGTTAGATGCCTTCCTTGAAGAGAACCTGCAGAATCACCTTGTACGCCCTTCCAAGTCACCAATGGCATCCCCTGTTTTCTTTGTGAAGAATAAGGATGGCAACCTTTGGTTTGTGCAGGACTATCGCAAACTGAATGACATCACAATTAAGAATGCCTATCCTCTACCCCTGGTACCTGATATCATGAACAAAATTGCTGCTGCCAATGCCAAGTACTTCACCAAACTTGACATCTGATGGGCATATAACAATGTGTGCATTAAAGAGGGTGATGAGTGGAAGGCAGCCTTTTGGACCAACCATGGCTTATATGAACCCCTAGTCATGTTCTTTGGTCTCACAAACAGCCCAGCAACTTTCCAGACTATGATGAATGACATTTTCAAGGAGCTCATTGATGATGGCATTATGGTGGTGTTCATGGATGACATTCTCATCTTCACTGAATCCCTAGAACAACACCACCACAGGATTGTGCAATCCGTACTTGAAATCCTTCAGGCCAACCACTTGTACCTCAAACCAGAGAAATGCCTCTTCATGCAACAGAAGGTAGATTATCTTGGACTTATTCTCTCACAGGGGCAGGTCACTATGGACCCAGTCAAGGTAGCTGGAGTTCGAGACTGGTCCACACCCCGCAATGTCACCAAAGTCAAATCCTTCCTGGGCTTCATCAACTTCTACAGTCGTTTCATTGAGGACTTCTCACACATTGCAAAACCCCTGAACCTATTAACAAAGGCAAATTCACAATGGTCCTGGATGTCCAATGGCCCAGAACAAGAAGCCTTTGAGGAACTCAAGTGACTTGTCACATCAACTCCAATCCTTGTCCTGATCAAACCAAGTGATTCCGACTTGAGACAGATGCTTCAGCATATACAACAGGTGCTGTTCTATCTCAGCTCTGTGATGATGGGAAATGGAGACCCATAGGATTTGTATCCAAGAGTCTTTCAGATGCAGAGTGCAACTATGCCATCCATGATAAGGAATTGCTCTCTGTCATATGTGGATTAGAGGAATGGTGCCACGTCCTGGAAGGAACCAAACACAAGATTGAGATCCTCAATAACCATCAAAACCTCATGTATTTCCGTACAGCTCAGAACCTTAATTGCTGACAAGCTCGCTGGTCACTCTACCTCTCTCACTTTGATTTTGAACTGATCCATCGTCCTGGACACCATTCAGCGAAACCTGATGCCCTCTCATGACGTGTAGATCATAAACGGGGGGAGGAAGATAATCAAAATCAGATTCTCCTTGGCCCTGAGCTGTTTCACATTAACACAACATCCACCTATACAGGACCAGGAGCTCAAATGGTCACAGGAGAAGGGACATATTTCTGGATCGTGTGTGGAACTGCAACAACAGAGACAAAAAGGTTGTGAAAGCTCTCAAGGAAGTCAGTTCTTCTGGAAACCTACAAGGACAGGAATGGACCAAGGAGAATGGACCTGTTCTCTATCATGGCAAGGTGTATGTTCCTCTTGACTCAAAACTGCGCCATGATATTGTAAGGGGACACCATGATACTTGCATCACAGGTCACCCTGGTCGCTGGAGGACAACAGAGCTTGTATCATGCAGCTACTGGTGGCCTGGAATTGGATGATATATTGCAAAGTACATAAAGGGCTGTGATCTTTGCAATTGGACCAAAACCTTCCCAGCTGCTCCTATGGGTAAACTCCTACCTAATCGTGTCCCAGGCCAAAGATGACAAGTGATATCCGTTGACTTAATTGTGGAGTTACCCACTAGCCATGGCTATGATGCACTTCTTGTTGTTGTGGACCAACTCTCCAAATGAGTACATGTGATCCCTACCACCTCTGACATTAATTCCATAGGGATTGCATGACTCTTCCATGACTATGTGTGGAAACACCATGGCCTCCCTGAAGAAGTCACCAGTGACTATGGCACCCAATTTGTCTCCCAATTTGTGCATGAGCCCAATAAGCTCTTGGGAATCAAGGTTGCAGTATCCACAGCATATCACCCACAATCCGATGGTCAGACAGAATGGGTCAACCAAGAGATTGAACAGTATCTGAGGCTCTTTGTCAATCAGCACCAAGATGACTGGGTTGAGTGGGTTGCCTTTGCTGAATTTACATACAACAACTGCATCCACTCCTTCACACAATCAACCAACTTTATGGGTTAGAGCCAGTTGAGAGACACAGCTTGAAGCACTGGAGGAATTCACTGAACGCTGTCGGTTCGCTTAAGGAATAGATCCTATAAGCCTGCGCGCAACGGTCCTAGCAAACAGACGGTGTGTAACGCAGTTGTTCAGCACTCCAAAGATCAATCAGGGCGAGGGGTACGTAACAGGGAAGTGGGATAGTGCTCTGTGGTTGGATGGGGATGGGAGCTAAAGGTCAGTCCCGATGGCTGATCGTGCTCTGTGACTGGATGACAATGCGGAGCCCGGTTGGGAGGTACGTGAAAGCTGGTTTCAGGAGAAGCAACCTCTCGGTGGCGGAGGGAAATCTGATCGTTGAACCAAGGTGTTTTACCTCAGTGTAGAGATGATGGATTGTGATGTAGAGCGTAGAGCGTAGACTTAGAGCATGGACTTTGACTTTAGAGCGTTGGCTGAAAACTTGTTGATTGATTCCAAAGGCGAAAACTAGCGCCCTTTTATATACAAATCCCCAGGGCACAACGACACAATATGAGGAGCAAATGATGCGATATGATGCAAGAAATGCTGATCAAGCCAGCTGACGAAGCGTGTGAAGTTGAACTACTAAAGGGGGAAATCATGGAGAAATGAAACGTCAGATAGGGGTAATCTTTGTAAGAATAGGGGGTGATGAGTAATAAAAGAACCAAAAATAGAACAAGGATGAGTAAGTCGTGTATGAATGAATTAAAAGATGAAACAGGGGTGAGTCATATAAAAGAACAATAGAAACGTCCACCAATACCATCTTCCCTACGGCTCCGAAGGTTAATTGACCCTGAGTCACATGAGGACTTCCGTCAGCATCCACAACAAATACTCCTTATTGTCTTAGTGATCCGTCTCCATATGGTATCCCGTTCCAAGAGTATTCAGTCCCTTTGCCTGACACGATGTAACCTGAGTCGGATTGAAGTGGGAGGATAGGTCAGCGATGGCGACTGAAATTCTACCTCACGTTCGACTCTTCTATCTGTGTTACAATATAGAGGTGAAATGTCGAGGAATGTATATGGTTCAATGGAATTGTGAAAGAATATGGGATCGCCAATGGCATAAGAGAGGCATGGTGGGGATCTTGGACGTTGAAAGAGTTTTGGAAGTATTTTGACACGTGGAGGTGGCTTAACATGCCCGTGGAGCTCGGCATATTTTTGATAGTCCTCTGTGTCCAGAGACCAGTGTGACGTATTATTAGAAGTGATGTTGGAGAGGGGAATAGAATGGGAAGCCATGTGAATGATGATGAAAGGATGGGTGTGAATAGAAGGCTGATAATGATTGATGGCGATGAAACACGAGTGACGATCGATGGCTCGAATTAGAGACTGAGGTGGATAGGGAGTTGCGGCGCTATTTAAAAGTTGATACGAAAAGACGCTGGCGGAGTTGGACTGTCAGAGTGGTTCGATATGCGTCCTCGATGCGTTGTCGGTTCGCTTAAGGAATAGATCCTATAAGCCTGCGCGCAACGGTCCTAGCAAACAGACGGTGTGTAACACAGTTGTTCAGCACTCCAAAGATCAATCAGGGCGAGGGGTACGTAACAGGGAAGTGGGATAGTGCTCTGTGGTTGGATGAGGATGGGAGCAAAAGGTCGGTCCCGATGGCTGATCGTGCTCTGTGACTGGATGACAATGCGGAGCCTGGTTGGGAGGTACGCGAAAGCTGGTTTCAAGAGAAGCAACCTCTCGGTGGAGGAGGGAAATCTGATCGTGGAACCAAGGTGCTTTACCTTAGTGTAGAGATGATGGATTGTGATGTAGAGCGTAGAGCGTAGACTTAGAGCGTGGACTTTGACTTTAGAGCGTTGGCTGAAAACTTGTTGATTGATTCCAAAGGCGAAAACTAGCGCCCTTTTATATACAAATCCCCAGGGCACAACGACACAATATGAGGAGCAAATGATGCGATATGATGCAAGAAATGCTGATCAAGCCAGCTGACGAAGCGTGTGAAGTTGAACTACTAATGGGGAAATCTTGGAGAAATGAAACGACAGATAGGGGTAATCTTTGTAAGAATAGGGGGTGATGAGTAATAAAAGAACCAAAAATAGAACAAGGATGAGTAAGTCGTGTATGAATGAATTAAAAGATGAAACAGGGGTGAGTCATATAAAAGAACAATAGAAACGTCCACCAATACCATCTTCCCTACGGCTCCGAAGGTTAATTGACCCTGAGTCACATGAGGACTTCAGTCAGCATCCACAACAAATACTCCTTATTGTCTTAGTGATCCATCTCCATATGGTATCCCGCTCCAAGAATATTTGGTCCCTTTGCCTGACACGATGTAACCTGAGTCGGATTGAAGTGGGAGGATAGGTCGGCAATGGCGACTGAAATTCTACCTCACGTTCGACTCTTCTATCCGTGTTACAATATAGAGGTGAAATGTCGAGGAATGTATATGGTTCAATGGAATTGTGAAAGAATATGGGATCGCCAATGGCATAAGAGAGGCATGGTGGGGATCTTGGACATTGAAAGAGTTTTGGAAGTATTTTGACACGTGGAGGTGGCTTAACATGCCCGTGGAGCTCGGCGTATTTTTGATAGTCCTCTGTGTCCAGAGACCAGTGTGACGTATTATTAGAAGTGATGTTGGAGAGGGGAATAGAATGGGAAGCCATGTGAATGATGATGAAAGGATCGGTGTGAATAGAAGGCTGATAATGATCGATGGCGATGAAACACGAGTGACGATCGATGGCTAGAATTAGAGACTGAGGTGGAGAGGGAGTTGCGGCGCTATTTAAAAGTTGATACGAAAAGACGCTGGCGGAGTTGGACTGTCAGAGTGGTTCGATATGCGTCCTCGATGCATCCTGGCTCGTCAGCGTCCTGGCTCGTCCCTCGATGCGTCCTGGCTCGTCAACGCATGGAGAAGTGAGGCTCATTCAGCCCTGGAAAAGGCAGCAGATGACATGGCATGATTCTATGATGCCCATCGTCAAGCAGCACCAGTGTATAAGGTTGGTGACAAGGTCTGGCTCAATGCACAAAATATTGCAACAACCTGTCCAACCAAGAAGCTAGATCACAAGTGGCTAGGGCCTTACAATTAACAAGGTGGTCTGTATGGGAACTGGTTTTCCCTTAAAAAGATCTTGTTTAAAGTCCCAAAACTGTACAATTTCGCTTCATGGCCTTAAAATATCAGCATATATCTGCTGCTTTCTCTTGATTCAGGGCCATTCAAATATTCTCTATTTTTTCATATTTTTTTTGGGAATTTTCCATGCAGAAATGAGTCTACAAACTTATTGTTCTGCTGGGCGAAGTTTTGGGACCCACATGGACCCACAAACCTTCGCAGATGTCAGCAGCCTCAAAGTCAGCCGGAGTCACCCGGACAACTGACTCATTGTCGATCACATGACTCATTTCAATCTCCGACTCAATCTGGTCACCACTGCCAGTAAATGCTCAATATCTTCGCAACCACTGCACCTCCTGACTCCATTTTCAGTGGAGAGTTCAATAGAAGCCATGCCTACCCATAGCTGTGCTAATCAGCCTGGGAAACAAAGTATTGACCGAGTTATTTGAGTAATGGTGACTCATGCAATGACTCCATCCATGACTCATGCCATGAGTCAGAGCAAATCCAAGCAGCTCATTGGCTAGGAAACTTCCACCCCCTTCTCACATATTCCACTAGCTTCCAGTAGTTTCCATCTATTAATAGGTAGAAGTTTCCAGTAGTATTAGTCAGCTCCTGTAAATACAATATAAAAGGAGCCCATTCTGCCTCTGAATAAATAACCATTTCTACCCCATCATTTGCACATCAGTGTGACTAGAGTGACATACAGTGTCATCCTCTATATCTCAGTAACTGTTGATTGTCCAGTTCAAGGGTCGCTTACAGTTGTGTAACTGTATTCGATTGCACTCAATGTAGTGATTGTCCTGCTTTGGGCGTGAGTGTAGTATCTACCTCGCGTGACTACGAATCTACAGGGTGAGATTGTCTGTCAATAGTCCTGCCATTAGTGCTCTTGTTTAAGTTACTAGTGTGTACTGCCTTTGCAGAGCATTAGAATCTTGAACTCGTGTGAAGCAGTTGCTAGACTACTTCACACATCGCTGTTACCCGCTTCAGAGTGTCACTGGTTGGACGGTCGGATTCATCCACCTACTTCCTCTAGCCTCTAAGTGCATTCCCCTCTTTTTGGAATATCTGGACCCCTAAGCGTCCGTGAACTCTAGACTCTGGAAGTCTTATTCATTCCCTACTGCTAAGAAACGTATTACCTTCCTGCGTATCGTCTGCATTGACCATTACAACGGATTGTAACCAAAGTACAAACGTTAAATCGTTTCTGGAGTTGTGCTGCAGTAGGATTTGATATTCTTCTCAGCTGTTCATTCACGGAATTGTGGTGATTTAGAGTTTGCCCTAACACCATAATTTTGCGGGTTCCAAAACATGGTCTCTTGGAATGCCTATGGTCTGCAACTTCCTCCACTCTTTGGTTGCACTCATCCAGTATTCTCTGTCGTTCTCCTGCACCCCTATGAAGAGGATCCTATTCCTGAATGCCATTCATTCCTCCCACCACCTCCTATCATCAAGATGGAGTCCAGGAATATGAAGTTGAGAAAATCCTTGATAGCAGGGTTTTCTGAGGAAGACTGGAGTACTTGGTGCATTGGAAGGGCTATGGAGCTGCTGATGACCTTTGGATACCAGCCAAGGATGCCAGCAGAGCTAGAAAGTGTATTGCAGACTTCCACAGGGAGAATCCTGAAGCTCCAAGGCATATTTCAGCTGCCACCTATGCAACTCTTCCTTTCCCTTGAAAACCTTACAGAACCTCCCAAACGAGTCCTCTTTGATTGGACAGTAGGGAGGATCCCAACACATGGTAATGGACATGGTTCAAGGTCACAGAATAGGCACAGTCAAGCTTAGTGCTCACCAACTCTATCCATATTGATGCCTTGCCAACCATATATAAATCAAGTCAACTGCTTCCTCAG
Source organism: Cantharellus purpuraceus (assembly GCA_025174535.1). Taxonomy (NCBI): domain Eukaryota; kingdom Fungi; phylum Basidiomycota; class Agaricomycetes; order Cantharellales; family Hydnaceae; genus Cantharellus; species Cantharellus purpuraceus. Next base: position 799,842 of record JALBUN010000015.1, read on the forward strand.
TAAACCCACTGTCATTCACTATCCATATTCTCACCATGCCCTACCAGCCTGGCACTATCCCCCTACACCCAATTCCCTCTTCCCCATCATCCAACTGGACCATTGACTCAAGGGGATACTGCACATGCCATAGAGGATTACAACCTCCCATCTCCACCCCCACCAGCTCAATTCCACCTTTGGCATGAAGGTGCATCCTCAAGGCACCAACATACTACATTGGGGACCCCATATTCATCAGTGGCTCCAATATACCATACATGTTCCAAGGGCTCACTGGCAGGGTCACCTATAGGGCAGGAGAGATGGTGCTAGGAGCAGTCTTTAAGGCAGATGAATCCAAGTTTACCATCCACTCTATCTCAGACAAGAGAATAACCAGTGTCAAGACTCTTCATGGACTCAACTCTGGTAGAAAGTGAGGGAGCACCTTGCAGAGTGCTTTGCAGTATGTCTCTGCTGAGATGGATAGGACGATGGCACATATTGAGATGATATGCATTGAGAGGGGGGTGATGTCAGGGTTCATATGACTCAGTTTCTATGTTTAGTTGTTGGATTATCAAGATCAACGAAGACGAAACATCAGAACCACAAAACACAACAACCACAAACATACATGTATAAGGGCCGTGCATATGACCCCTTTTTATGTTTCAGTGTGACAAAATATAAGTATTGTATTACTATACTAGCCACTTCAGTTGTTTGCTCCCCGCACAACTGAAGTGTATGCACCAATTTTATTTCTCTCATATAATTATATTGAGCAGGCCATGTAGTTCATATTCAAAAGGTAACTACTAAATATAATAGTTGTTTACTCCCCACACAACTGAAGTTTCATATTCAAAAGCCTTTCTCTCGCATCCCATAATCATCAGGTTATGGGCCCCGGTGAACCTGCCATGTCCACCCTTATTCTTAGCAAAGATGAAACCTTGTTTTGTGTCCCCAAGCTTGCGAATGACGGCTCTAATTGGGTTGCATACAAGACTCGCATGATATATGTGATTGCCAGTCGTGGACTGACTGAATGTCTTCAGGGGACAGCCATGGCACCAGAACATCTAACTCTGAGTTCTACAGATGTACAAAAATGGACTGAGGAAGATAGGAAAGCATTGTCAGACTATGAAAATGTGTTTGACAAATGGAACCAATGTGAGTACCTTGTATGTGCCCAATTGGCCAGTAGCATTGAGGATTCCATGTTGATGAAAATCAGCCACTGTGAAACGGTGGCTGAGATGTGGAAGTCCCTTTGCAATGAGTTTGAAGGGAAGACCTGTATGGTCCAAGTGGATCTATGCAGAAGGATGTTGGAAAAGAGGGCAAATGACGGGGATAATATTCCTGTTCACCTTGACTCAATCTGACACCTATACGAATGACTCTCCGGTATGGGAACACCGCCCAGATAGGACGATTATTCCTCAATGATCATACTTTCATTACCCAAATCATACCAGATTCTATTAACAACGCTTGGTGATGCCGCCCAACAAGCTGGAAATCCCTTGAGTTCTGATAATTACATTACCAAGGCGTTCCAGGAATATGAACAATGCCACGTACGTGATGAGAAGCCAGCTACTAAAGATGCTGCATTTTCCACATCCAATAGGAATGGTAAAATTGATCCGAGCAGCAGTAGTAGCCCAAAGAAGAATGCTGAATGTCATAACTGTCACAAATGTGGTCATTATAGGGCTGACTGCTGGGAAAAAGGTGGTGGTAAAGAAGGCCAAGGCCCACATATCAAAAGAGGTCTTAAAAGGAAGGGAAATGGTCATGCTGCAAACCAAGCAGCAAGCGTCGAAGATGGTTGCTGGATTGCAACCACCGAAGGCTTTATCGAAGATTTATTCAAGGGTGGATCACTTGAAGAACTAGATGATTCAAATGTGAATCTAACTGCCCCAAGCAGCAGCAATGATGAAGACAGTGACACACCTAATCACTCTGAAGATGATATATCTGGCTTTGCATCCATCTGGGACAGCGAAGATGATAATTCAGATAAAGCCTCACCATCCCCTTCATTAATGTCAAATGATCGTAACCCTGAATTATCTGAGATCAATCGGATACTAGTTGAAGACAATGAGCCTGTTGCATTCACATCAATTAACATTGGTGCTGTTGTATGGGAACCACCTTTTCCCTATCAAATTCCATTTATGCAGCACCAATGTGCTATTCTTTGCTTTTCCATTCCTAAATATCAGCATATATTTGATGCTTGTACCTGGAATGGACTTATTCAAATATTCTCTATTTTTCCATATTTTTCTGGGAATATTCCATGCAGAACTCGGCCCAGAATCATTTATTTCTGCTGTGCTACAGTTGTGGACCCATAGGCGCCCATAAACCTTCGCGCAGCCGCCTCTCCCCTTTTGGACCAGGCATTTGGCCTGAATTCAAGCTCAGATGTCTCTGATCAATAAATATTCTGTAACTTAACAACCACAGCCTCTCAGGGCACTATTTTTCATGCAGATCATCACATGACATGTGGCTATCCATGGCTGTCCAAACCAGTGCAGAAAACAGGGTGGACACCCTTCTTTTTGCCTGATCAGTGCCTAGCTCAGGGATCAGATCAGCTGATGGGTGATCAAATCAGGTGATTGCCTTGGAATATTCTACCCCTTTCCATAACATTCTAGCTGTTTCCTTCTATTATTAGATAGAACTTTCCAGAACCATTATTCAGCTCCTGATCAGTGTTAATGCAGTGATCAGAACCTGTGATTGGCTTGGAATATTCTACCCCTTTCTTCCACCTTCCACAACCTTCCAGTAGTTTCCATCTATTAATAGGTAGAATATTCCAGAAGCATTAGTCAGCCCCTGTAAATACAATATATAAGGAGGCCATTCTGCCTCTGAAAGAATAACATATCATCATATTCTACTCATCTTCTGCACACCAGTGTGACTAGAGTGACATACAGTGTCATCCTCTATCTCAGTAACTGTTGATTACCAGTTCAAGGATCTTTTACAGTTGTGTAACTGTACTTGATTGCACTCAAAGTAGTGATATTCCTGCTTTGGGCGTGAGTGTAGTATCTGCCTCACGTGACTACAAATCTACAGGGTGAGATTGTCTGTCGATAGTCCTGCCATTAGTGCTCTTGTTTAAGTAACTAGTGTGTACTGCCTTTGCAGAGCATTAGAAGCTTGAACTCATGTGAAGCAGTTGCTAGACTACTTCACACATTGCTGTTACCCGCTTCAGAGTGTCACTGGTTGGACGGTTGGATTCATCCACCTACTTCCTTTAGCCTCTAAGTGCATTCCCATCTTTTTGGAATATCTGGACCCCTAAGCGTCCGTGAACTCTAGACTCTGGAAGTCTTATTCATTTCTTGCTGCTAAGAAATGTATTACTTTTCTGCGTATAGTCTGCATTGACCAATACAAAGGATTGTAACCAAAGTACAAACGTTAAATTGTTTCTGGAGTTGTGCTGCAGCAGGGTTTGATATTCTTCTCAGCTGTTCATTCACGGAATTGTGGTGATTTAGAGTTTGCCCTAACACCATAATTTTGCGGGTTCCAAAACAGCTGTAGCACTCACTGAAACATGAGCCCTGGATGTATCCTAGAGCTATATGATTCTGGAGCCACAAGACATATGACACCTTATCGCCATCTCCTTTATAATTATGTGTCAATTCCACCAAAAGCCATTAATGCCGCAAACAAACATACCTTCCAAGCTGTTGGTTGTGGAGACCTAAAAATTAGCATCCCAGCAGATAAAAAAAGGAAAACAATTGTGTTAAAGGACATGCTGTTTGCACCAGATATTGGGATGACACTCATCTCAATTGGGCTTGTGGATCGCGCTGGCTATTCAGCCACATTTGGCAATGGAGCTTGCACCATACGTGATAAAACTAAAAGGATTGTCAGAAGAATCCCCTTTAAAGATGGCCTCTATCGTAGTGAATGGGATAAAATTGAAGCAGCACATGCAGCAAATGAAGTTCTTACCATTATGCAGCTTCATGCATGGATGGGACACATTGCTCCTAATGCTGCTAAATCCCTCATTCAAAATGGCCTGGTCACTGGAATTGACTTTGATATTTCATCCTGCCCTGAAATCTGCGAATCCTGTTCATATGGAAAGATGGTACGCAAATCAATTCCACATGAACGTCAGGGGGAGAGATCCAAAGAACTAGGGGGAGAAATTCATACCGATGTTTGGGGCCCTTCTTCGATGCAAACAAGCGGTGGAAAGTCTTACTATGTTAGCTTCACCGATGACTATTCATGACATACTCGGATTTACCTCCTTGCGCATAAAAGCGATACATTTCAAGCTTACCTAACATATGAGGCATGGCTTGATACTCAACATAATGCGAAGATCAAAATCTTGCATTCTGACTGAGGTGGAGAATACCTGAGTGGTGCATTCAATAAATACCTCAATGCAAAAGGGATTGTACATCACCTTACTGTTCATGACACCCCAGAACAGAATGGAGTTGCTGAGCAAATTAATCGTGTACTCCTCGAACGTACATGTGCAATGTTCCATGCAGCACAACTCCCCAATGTATTGTGGGGTGAAGCTCTTATGCACGCTGTCTGGCTGAAGAATAGGACATCAACAAAGGCCTTAAATGGCAAGACCCCATATGAAATGCTTACCAGTCAAAAACCTGATCTTGCGGACCTTCATGAATGGGGATCTAAAATATGGATCCATGTACCTGATAGCTCAAAGCTAAATGGACGTGCAAAAGAAGGAAGATGGATAGGATTTGATGTTGAAAGTAAAGGGTCAAGAGTATATTCCCTTGATACAAGGCGAGTGAGCATTGAATGTAACATCAAATTTGATGATGGATATGTTCTCGTACCTGGGACCATGCCTGTTGAAGGCAAAAAGGGAGATGTCAAACAGCCCATTCCCATGGAATCTGCTCCAACACCACCTGATCAACCTGATCCACTTCAAGGATTTGAAAACGTACCTAGTCTTGAACCAGAGAGATGTAGCTGTCGCATCAAGAAGCCCTCCTCCTATGTCAAACAAATTGAGGCCGGTGAAGGGACAGCCACTGGACGTCATGGCAAAGGCCTGCCACGTGGGATGCCTGCAAGCGAAGGCATGAAGGAAATCACTGTAGAAGACAGTGAGCGAGCAGCAGCAGCAATTGTAGAAAAGTGAAATGAAGAAATGGAAGACAACTCAGCTGAAGAAGAATACACCAGGGTAATGGCGGTACCTGGCACCGAAATAGAACCAAGAGACGAAGCAGAAGCACGAGTGAGCCCAGAATGGTCAATGTGGAGAGAAGCAATGGTTGAACAACTTACCTGTTTGGAACTAAACAATACTTGGATATTAATTCCCCATCCTATCGGAAAGAACATTGTGGGTTGCCGCTGGGTGTTCAGAATCAAAAACGTGATGCACAAGGGAGAATTTTAAAATACAAGGCTTGCCTTGTTGCACAGGGCTATACTCAAGCTCCTGGTGTTGATTTTCATGACACCTTTGCTCCAGTTGCCAAACTCACCTCAAATTGTATCATACTCGCACTTGCAGCGTGAAATGATTGGGAGGTCCACCAGATGGATGTAAAGGATGCATACTTGAATGCTCCTCTTGACGAAGAAATCTATATGCAGCAACCCGCTGGCTTCAGTCAAAAGGGAAAAGAAACATATGTATGCTTACTCCAAAAATCACTCTACGGACTAAAACAAGCTGGTCGCTTGTGGTACAAACGGCTTTCAAAAGCCTTTATCAAGTTCGGCTTCACTCGATGCAAAGTTGAGCATTGTGCATTCTATAAACATGTTAACAGTGACTTTGTCATTATAATAGTCGCCGTTGATGATCTCACCTTGACTGCAAGCTCTACCACTCTAATGCAAGCAACCAAAAACCAACTTAGATCCAAGTTTGAAATGACAGATGATGGAGACATCCATTGGTTATTAGGCATGGAAATCAAGCGTGACCGTCATGCATGCACCATTTCTTTATCCCAAAAGTCATACATCGAATCCATGCTATTGCGCTATGGACTAAAAGACACAAAGCCGGTTTCAATTCCAATGGAAACTGGACTCACACTATCTACCAATCAATGTCTGACTATGCCAGAAGAAATTCAAAAAATGAAAACTGTACCTTATAAAGAAGGTATAGGCTCATTACTTTATGCTGCCCTTGCAACTTGTCCCAACATCGTGTTCGCCTCATCCATACTTGGAAAATTTGCACAAAACCCTGGAAAAGTCCATTGGGAGGCTCTAAAAAGAATAATGTGCTATCTAAAAGGAACAAGCAAAATAAAGTTAGTATTAGGAGGAAAGTGAGGGGGAGGTTTGAATGTTTATGGAGATGTGGACTTCGCTTCCCAGGAACATCGACATTCAATTTCGGGATATGCTGTCCTTATTGATGGCGGATCGGTCTTGTGGAGTTTGAAAAAGCAGAGCGTAATCGCTCTATCCACTACAGAAGTGGAATACATAGCTGCAACACATGCTGCAAAAGAAATCATTTGGACGCAATCTTTTCTCAACGAAGTTGCATGACCACTCACCTCTCCTACAACACTCTTCTCTGATAATCAAGGCAAAATTGATCTTTCCAAGAATGGTCAATATCATGCGAGAACAAAACACATTGATATGTGTTTTCACTTTATCTGCAAAACAATCTAAAACAAAGTACTCACCTTGGTTTATTGTCCTACTGAAGATATGACTGCCGATATTTTCACTAAAGCCTTACCTTGCGAAAAAAATTCAACGATGGACTTGGTCTTCGTTCAGCTTGAAGGGGGAGTGTTGGATTATCAAGATCAATGAAGATGAAACATCAGAACCACAAAACACAACAACCACAAACATACATGTATAAGGGCCATGCGTATGACCCCTTTTTATGTTTCAGTGTGACAAAATATAAGTATTGTATTACTATACTAGCCACTTCAGTTGTTTGCTCCCCACACAACTGAAGTTTCATATTCAAAAGCCTTTCTCTCGCATCCCATAGTCATCATTAGTACCTTTCTTATCACCCCTATCAGCACAGCCTGTTAGGGTGCACTCTCCTATCTCTCCCTATTGTTCCCCTATCTTGGTTCCCCTATTCCTTGTGTCATCTAGTATAAAGACCTTGCCTGGTGCAGCACAGTTTCCTCAGCTTGATCTCTGAGGGTATCCACTGTACCAGCTGGCATTATCTCTTATCAGCTCTCATCTATTGAGTATCTTGTTGTGGCCTTGTCATTCAGTGTAGCCCTCACACCCATCAGTGAGAAAATTCTTGAAAGCAAAGGTGACTAAGTAAGCTACTATTCTGTCAAGAAACTGAAGAATTTGATCAAATTTTCATGACCCTACAGGTCAATTATTGCCAATTTTCAAATACCTGGTGACTGATAGTATATAGTTCCCAATCTTTGCGTGATAAGTCGATACATTGTACGTTAGAGAGCGAGTTTAAACCGGGGTGCCACAACAGAAATATTGACTATGCATCCCAAATAGACCCTCGCCTACTTGGGTGTCGACCGGTCGGCGTCATCATCTGTATGTTGGAATTAAAAGAGATATTGACGACGGCAGCGAATATATATTTCATGTGTTGCTTTGTGTTGTATCAGCTATCGAAGTGCAGGAGTCGTGAAAATCTCGAAAAAATCGCTTAGAACGAAGTGGGTACATGGTAGTAGTTAGGACGAAGGGAAGGGGAAGTCGAACTGGACAATATATGTGATCTTGTCAATAGAGCGGAACCTCAGTGGTCGCGGGACTTCCTATTCCAAGTCAGCGTCGTGAATAACAGAGAAGTTCAAAAGATGTCACAAAAACAAAGAAGACAATGATCCGACACTGCCAGGATACGCAGGGTGCCCCAACGCACGAATGGGAGGATGCAAGTAGAAAATTACTGCTTACCTGTACTCTCCCTCAGCGGCGATAGTTAACTCGTCAATCTCGCCCTGAGCAGCCTGAAGGACTTCGGCTGCAGCGGCATGGAATGCGAGCTGTGCTTTAGCAAGCTCATTAAGGTTCTTGATTGGTTCAGGCTACGCGCCAATAAGTTATGGTAGACGGAGAACGTAACGAGGGAGTACTTGGTCAGTACAATCAAATCAGTTTTGAACAAAGACATACGTTTTCCAGCACAGTCTTCATAAGTGTAATAGCGACCTCAGTCTTCTGCACCAAGTCATCTTCAGCATTCTCCACCTCGAGCCTATGGATTCAATGCAAAGGATGAGTCGCTAGCATGTGAAAATAACATGAATACAAACCGCGCTTGTTCTTGCTTCGCAGGATTAGCATTTTTCAATCTACGAATACATCAAATGTCAGCATTGAATATGTGAGGACAAGCATATGATCCATGATCTTATGGCCAAGGCCCTCAAACCATTCGACAAAAGAACCAGTTACGTAGCACGGCAAAGAACATAATGGCTTACGTTTGCTTAGCAGCGTCGAGCTCAAGCCTGCTAGCACGTACGGCTTGACGTGCTTTGATCGCGACGGCTATACTCGAATTGAGAGTTGCCTGCCAAGGCTGCAGAAAGGCCAAGCGAATATGCGCATCTTGCGCAAGACGTGCGTTGCCGATCTGTATAGTAGAAGCACGATGAAAATCGCCATGTTATTGACGCTCAATGCAGCGCCTAAGAAGGCAAACGAACCTTCTCTTGTCCACTGGCATAATCAGCAAGGGCCTTGCCCAGACGGTCATTCCCCACAGTAGCTGCCCCTGAAGTCCCCATTTAAGATGGATTATGAATCTAATAGGAATAAGTAGGAACCTGTTGCAGCGGCCCGTGCAAGCGCGTGAGGAAGCGTCTTGTGTGGGTGCTCCGGCTGCATAGTGGGTTGGGGGAGAGGGAGATTGGTGCCCTAAGTACTCAATTTAGGACTTGATTGGGTTCTACTGAGAGAGCGGATTTGGGTACCTTTAAATTTGCGTTGGCAAAAGTTGTGACAGTGTGTGAAATATTGGATGAGAGCTCCTGAATTGACTCCTGTACTTGGGTGGGACTGCAAAGAATAAGCTAGCTATCTATGTCTTATCATGGTCCGTAAACGCACTAATCGTAAGTCTCAGTCTCATAGGCTTTGGCAATTCTGAATAATCATGAATACAGTGTGGATGAGCGTGTGATAAGAGAGTGCATACCTGAGAAGACCAAGGTGGACATTCCTGAGGGCATCTACTCGTGCCTCGAGATCTTTGTACTCTGTGGCCAAAGTGTCAGGGGCTTGCAGCCATACAGCACTGAAAATATACCTTGAGGAAGTTCAGTTATCTCGTCAGCAGACACCTGACCAAGACGTTCTCGCGTCGCCTGAACAGAGCTATTGAACCCCTTTGCGATGCCTGCCATGTCGTCAAAATCAACGATGGATGCCTGGCTCGAGAAGCGATGCGCGAACCTTTTGCGCTCTCGCCTAGTTTGAGACCTATTGGTTTATACATGGTTCAGATGGTACGTAATAATGACTTGGTACAACGCATACTTGTGATACTTGCTTGCAGCTTATTCCAACCATCCATGGTGATAAACGTGAGTGATGGGTGAGTGTTCGGCGTCGTTGCAGTGCAGTATTTGGTCCTGTGGACCCAGCGTAGGCGCGTCTACTTACGCGTCCTCCATCGCGTTTCCTGCTCTTAACTTTCATGACGATGGCCACTACAACTATATACAATAAGCCAGGATTTGACTTTTCCAACCAAATAAGGTGATTATCGTCCCATTTGCATCGGTCTATCTGTTTATCTTTTCCAGGAATGCATTTCTGTCCTCCAAAGGTCTTCCTCTTCCAAAGGCCACAAGCACAGGCACTACCATTGTGGGCTGCGTATTTAAGGATGGAATAGTCCTTGGTGCTGACACCCGAGCGACTGCGGGGCCGATTGTTGCCGATAAGAATTGCGAAAAGGTTCGCCGCGAGCAAACCGACTAATCATTCATTTGTTGTTAAGTGCAAGGGCAGATTCATTATTTGACAGAGTCAATTCGATGCTGTGGTGCTGGTACTGCAGCAGACACTGAGTTCACAACTGCTCTCATTTCATCGAACCTCGAGTTGCATGCACTTTCGACAGGGCGGAAGCCTCGCGTTGTCACCGCCATGACAATGTTGAAACAAATGCTCTTCCGGTGAGTTCACTTTCCATCATCCCGTCCGTTTATGACTTAGGGATATATAGATATCAAGGCCACGTTGGTGCAGCCCTTGTTCTTGGGGGAGTAGACGCCACTGGTGCCCACCTGTTTACCATCCATCCACATGGCTCCACAGACAAATTGCCGTATGTCACCATGGGATCCGGATCGCTTGCTGCCATGGCAGTGTTTGAGGCGGGTTGGAAAGCTGATATGGAAGTGGGTGTCTTATTCTTCAGAGTGATTAATTACTCATCACCCACTCTTCGTAGCGAGCAGATGCCGTAGATCTTGTTGCAGCAGCCATTTCCGCTGGTATATTCAACGATCTCGGTTCTGGCTCAAACGTCGATGTCTGTATAATAACTAAGCAAAATACTGAGATGTTGCGCAACTACCGTAAACCAAACGAACGGTATGCTCCATGTGACACGCTATGTATCACCCTTTGACCACTCTTGTTTACATTTCTAATTCAGCGTGCATAAAGAGCGACAATATAAGTTCGCTCGTGGTGCTACGGCATGGAAATCGGAGGCCATTCGTAGCCTTATCACTGATGAACGCATCGCAGTCATTGATGGGAATACAGCAGGTGCTACAACAGGCGATGCCATGGATACCAGTTGATGTGTTAGTAGGAGTGTACACTACAAGAGTAATAGCGACGTTGTCATTTTGATGGTGGTCAGCTGGCTGTGCATGCCTTGAACATATAAAATTCTGGCTAGAGTTGCTCAAAGTCTTCATGTTGGACTAATTGTTGGATTTTGTTGTTTATCTGAAGTCTTGTTGGACTTGTTGTTCAATAAGTTTTCATGGGAGACCTCAGAGTGATGTACACAGTATTGAGCATCCATGGATTGGGCTAGCTGGTGGGGGCAGGATGTCAGGATTGTAATTCCCTGAAAAATAACAAGCTGAGGGTGGGGTATATGCGCTTCTAAACTACTTCAAATAAGGACTATTATTTAGTAGTTCAAAGGTATTTCAAGTGTATTGAATGTACTTATATTTCACATTTTTGTGTATTTGAGCCCACAAGTATACACAATAGGTCAGTTGCTGATATAATATGTCATGTGACCCCAAAGACACTTGCATGTGAGTGAACAACATGCATATTACATAAGCAGCAGAGTTCATGCACTTCAGCCAAAAGCAGCCACAGAAGGTTCTGACACCTTCCTAGACCTTCCACAAGGTTCTCTGGCCTTCTCTTTCCTTTAGTTACATAAGCTAGATAGCCCAGGTATATAAAAAGGGCTGCAACAGCAGTGCAATAAAGAATGCAGTGTCTACTCAAGCATTGAGTAATCATCACATAAGCAGCATGCTTATTGTTGGAGTATCGAGGCCGACGAACACGGAAGCATAGTTGAGGTACCACACAGTTCAACAGGCACAAATACATAGGCATAGCGGTCGAGTACGGCGATACTCATTTTATTTTGCCCACCTGACTTGATAGTATATAAGTTCAATATCGTTCTATCGGACACTTCAGTTGATTGCTCCCCGCACAACTGAAGTGTACGTTCCATTTCATTCTCATATGTCTAACTACATTAACCGTGAGCTCTGTAGTTATATATCTAGGTAGCTACTGAATCTACAGTTGATTGCTCCCCGCACAACTGAAGTTTATATATCTAGTCCCTCTTCACATCCATATCTTCCACTTATATCAGCTACTCTGGTATATTAGCTTTGATTGACTCTTGGAGAGGCCAGAAGCTATCATATTACAAGCACAGCAGGCTCTAATATTAATCAAACTCAGAGAAGAGGTTAATATGAAGTAACTGATTAGTAATTAACACACTACAAGCCCACTTGGAGCAGTAACTTGAAGTGTATTAATTGTTATTCATTGATCAAGAACCTTACACATGTAATTGAGACTCTGAGGTTAGTCAAATTATCATGTATCAGGCAATTGGTTATAATCAATAACCTTGCACATTTAATTGAGACTCTGAGGTTTTTCAGGTTGATATGTACTTTGCTATTGATTGGTTGGTTCATTGTGGGCATTTCAATAAATCAACACCACAGTCTATTAACTCACCTCATCTCTTTGAGATGAGATTAATATCCCTTGACTGTTGATTCTATCACAGATAAGACACATACAGTGAATATGCTTGTTCAGAAGGAAGTGTTCAAGTGCATATCTATCTTTTTACATTGAAGGGATTATTGTTGGCTTTAATTCACTCAACCCATGGTCCTAAGGCACTAGGTTACTTCCCCCTTTGAAGTATCTGAACCCTTGAATGCCTGTCAATCTTGACTTTACATTGCATCAGCAGTAAAGTGTGAACTACATGTGACCTCTGGCCCTTCTGTGAAGACTTTAGTCTCTATTGAACTGCATAATGCACTAAATTATATGTATAAGAACTTATTCAACAACTCAGAATTTACACTGATGCCTCAAATCTCACACAAAAGTGTTCAGAAGTATATGCATAAGCAGAAAAGTGCAAATTTTATCAAGGCATGTTTCTGTAATTTTTTCACAATAAAACTCTAGATCATACATCAGGGACTACATGTACTTAATTTAGTGTCATTTGGTTGGGAAATGAGTGAGATAGTGTTCATAAGTGCAAGGCTTTCCACTCTTCAAACAAGCGCTGGCCTTATGTAATGCAAACTGCTGTAAGTCTCATCAACAATGGTGGGCAATGTGTTTTGGAATCCGCAAAATTATGGTGTTAGGGAAAACTCTAAATCACCACAATTCCGTGAATGAACAGCTGAGAAGAATATCAAATCCTACTGCAGCACAACTCCAGAAACAATTTATCGTTTGTACTTTGGTTACAATCTGTTGTAATGGTCAATGCAGACGATACACAGGAAGGTAATACATTTCTTAGCAGTAGAATGAATAAGACTTCCAGAGTCTAGAGTTCATGGATGCTTAGGGGTCCAGATATTCCAAAAAGAGGGGAATGCACTTAGAGGCTAAAGGAAGTAGGTGGATGAATCCAACCGTCCAACCAGTGACACTCTGAAGCGGGTAACAGCAATGTGTGAAGTAGTCTAGCAACTGCTTCACATGAGTTCAAGCTTCTAATGCTCTGCAAAGGCAGTACACACTAGTTACTTAAACAAGAGCACTAATGGCAGGACTATTGACAGACAATCTCACCCTGTAGATTTGTAGTCACGTGAGGCAGATACTACACTCACGCCCAAAGCAGGAATATCACTACTTTGAGTGCAATCAAGTACAGTTACACAACTGTAAAAGATCCTTGAACTGGCAATCAACAGTTACTGAGATAGAGAATGACACTGTATGTCACTCTAGTCGCACTGATGTGCAAATGATGGGGTAGAAATAGTTATTTATTCAGAGGCAAAATGGCCTCCTTATATACTGTAGAGCTGACTAATCCTTCTACCTATTAATAGTTATGAGTCATGGCAGGAGTCATAGCATGAGTCACCATTACTCAAATAACTCAGGCAATACTCCATTTCCTAGGCTTATCAGCACAGCTATGGGTAGGCACAGCTTCTATTGAACTCTCCACCAAAAATGGAGTCAGGAGGAGCTGTGGTTGCCAAGATATTAAGCATTTACTGGCAGTGGTGACCAGATTGGGTTGGAGATTGAAATGAGTCATGTGATCAAAAATGAGTCAGCAGATCAGGTGACTCTGCTGACTTTAAAGCTGCTGACATCTGCGAAAAGTTTGTGGGTCCATGTGGGTCCAAACTTTGTCCAGCAGGACAATAAATTTGTGAACCCATTTCTGCATGGAAAATTCCTGAAAAAAATATGAAAAAATAGAGAATATTTGAATGACCCTAAATAAAGAGAAAGCAGCATGTATATGCTGATATTTTAAGGCCATAAAGCAAAAATATACAATTTCAGGACCATAAACAAGATCTTTTCAGGGAAAACCAGTTCCCATACACTTGGCACCAAGTAGAGCAACCTTAGCTACTGCTGTAGTCCCAGACTCATATCCCCCTGAGATGCGGACATCATCCCCTGCCATCCCCACTGATGCTGAGACTGCACATGAAGATGACTCAGATTATCATCTTTCTGATGAGTCTGACACATGGACCAATGAGGATTTTTGTCCTCAAATGATGCCTCATCAATTTACCCTGATGACTCACAGTCCATTGTTCACACAGGTAGTACTGTCTTCTACCACTTGAACCACCCACTCCAGCCCAGCTGCAGCAGCATCAATACATGTTGCCTTCAGTAGTTGGATATGAAGAGGACCAGTGCCTGGATCATGAGCAATTGCTTTCAGAACTGTGTAAATGCCATCAGCAGCACTGGATGACACACATGATGCTTGAGCTCCAAAAGGCTCAGACTGCAGCTGCTCAAGTGCACTGTACCATGGTCAAAAGGGAGCTTAATGACACACAAATTTGACTTGCCAATGAAACTAAAAAAAAAAACCTGCAAATCAACAAAAATTAAGGGATGTTTTGTCACTGGACCAGACCTCCATGCCCAGTTTGAGGTTGAGGAAGCTGAACAGCAAGAGCAGATGCACATTACCTCTGAGAAGGAAGCACAGAGAAATGCTGAAAGCATTGTACACAATGTACATCTTCTTGATGAAGCAGCTAACAGGATTTTTAATAACCCATTCTCACATTACAAGTGAAAGATGACTTGCTTGCCCTTGCTGGTGCTCTCTGCCTTTCAACCAGAGGAACAGTAGCAGAACTTGTGAAGCAGTTGCTAGACTACTTCACACATTGCTGTTACCCGCTTCAGAGTGTCACTGGTTGGACGGTTGGATTCATCCACCTACTTCCTTTAGCCTCTAAGTGCATTCCCTTCTTTTCAGAATATCTGGACCCCTAAGCATCCGTGAACTCTAGACTCTGGAAGTCTTATTCATTTCTTGCTGCTAAGAAAAGTATTACTTTTCTGCATATAGTCTGCATTGACCAATACAAAGGATTGTAACCAAAGTACAAATGTTAAATTGTTTCTGGAGTTGTGCTGCAGCAGGGTTTGATATTCTTCTCAGCTGTTCATTCACGGAATTGTGGTGATTTAGAGTTTGCCCTAATACCATAATTTTGCGGGTTCCAAAACAGCTCTGGAGGATAAACAGATTGTTAGAAATGAAGAAGCACAGGAAAGGGAAAGACTAGATGGACCTGGAGTAGCTGAAGAAAAGGGACAAATGCAGCAGGACATCCAGACCAGCAAATGGACTAATCCAGTCAATGTTCCATACAAAATAGACAAATGAGGTTCCAATGCATCAGATCCAGTAGCACCAGCACTCACAAATGACACCTATGACCCAGCAAGTGAATATGCATTGATTCAATTCATTCTTGCACTTGTATGCCTAGCTGAATGGCATGTCAACAACAGACTCCTGGCAGTGAATTCAAAGGAGTTCATGAATGCCAACAATCACTCAGAGATACAGGACCTTGGTGAGACATTCTCACCTTTTGATTCACCTGCTAAACATCCCAATACACAGCCTGGACATCTGACAAATCTCATGGATGTTCTATATACATTACTGACTATTCCCATTGACTTCTACACACCATTCATTCAATTTGACACCATACTTGCCAAAAACGAAGTCATTAACATTGTATGAAGCATATCAACATTCACTATTATCACCTTTGCAATCAAACCTTGGACTGCTATCATCATATCCATTATCTTTTCAACATTCTCACAAAGCACCCATTGCCATGCAAGCACAAGCACTTACTCTATTATTTCAACTTGCATTGTGCTTGAGGGGGCATGTTAGGATATATGAAGCTCAGGGGCATATAGGAGGCCCAGGAGCAAGTAGGAAAGGAGCTGAGGGGCAAGGGGATAGGAAAAACAAATGGGTAAGGAGGTTAGGAGGTAGGGGTTAGGGGGGTCACCCCTAATTTGTTTTTATGCTCATTTATTTTCCCTTTATTCCTTCAGCTCAATAATTCTCATACGGACTCTATATATGTATAGCTTGTATAAAACAAGCTTAGCTAGCAATGAAATGAACAAGAGTTTTAGCCTCTCCAACCTTGTTTGATGGGTTGCCATATCTGAAAGTGAACATACTGTTTCTGTCATATCTTTTGTGTTTCTTTGAGTTTCATTGACATCTCAAATGATCTAATTGCTTCTTATTTATATCTATCCATTGGTACCATCCATGAGGCCATACGACACCTACATTAATTTACAAATGTGCATACATCCAACCCCTTCCTATTTTGGACTCAGCAAGGCATCTGACTCATATATCATAACAGTCATCTCTCTGGAAGGTTGGAGCTTCACAATGTTTCTTATTTGCATGAAACATCTGGCCAACGTGACTTTCTATGATTGTATCATGTGCCACTAGTAGGTTCATTTGAGCCTGCTGTGTGAACTGTTTGACACCCTTGAATTTGGTGTCATTATTCATGGGCATGCCTATCCTAGGCATATACCCATAGTTGAGCTCAAACAGCACAAACTTCATTGTTGAGCTTATATTGGAGTTTAGTACAAACTCCACCATTGGACACTTATGTGCCCAATCTTTCTGATTGCTTCATACAACTGTATGAAGTATTTGACCAATGGAACAATTTGCTCATTCCATTGCTCCATCTGTTTGTGGATGGAATGCTGTGGACATGAGGAGTTTTACCCCATGATCCATTGTAATTCACCTCAAAAGATTGATGTGAACTTTGTGTTTCAATCAGACATGATTGAGTCTGGTACACTGTGAAGGCATATAACTTCTCTAAGGAATAGCCATGCTACTCCTTTTGCTGTCACACATGTATTTGTAAGTATATGTACCTGCAATGTGAAGCAATCTATGACTACCAATAAGTAGTCATGGTCATTTGATTTTGGTAATGGTCCCATAAAGTCCATTTCTATTGATTGCCAAGGCCACTCTGGCACTGGCAGACTGTGAAGAAGCCCCATGGGTTTTGTATGGGAACTGGTTATCCCTTAAAAAGATCTTGTTTAAAGTACTGAAACTGTACAATTTTGCTTCATGGCCTCAAAATATCAGCATATATCTGCTGCTTTCTCTTGATTCAGGGCCATTCAAATATTCTCTATTTTTTCATATTTTTTTCAGGAATTTTCCATGCAGAAATGAGTCCACAACCTTGTTGTTCTGCTGGGCGAAGTTTTGGGACCCACATGGACCCACAAACCTTCGCAGATGTCAGCAGCCCCAAGGTCAGCCTGAGTCACCCGGACAACTGACTCATTTTCAATCACATGACTCATTTCAATCTCCGACTCAATCTGGCCACCACTGCCAGTAAATCCTCAATATCTTTGCAACCACTGCACCTCCTGACTCCATTTTCAGTGGAGAGTTCAATAGAAGCTGTGCCTACCCATAGCTGTGCTGATCAGCCCGGGAAATGAAGTATTGACCGAGTTATTTGAGTAATGGTGACTCATGCAATGACTCCTGCCATGACTCATGCTATGACTCCTTCCATGACTCATACCATGACTCCTGTGATTACTCATACTATGACTCCATCCATGACTCATGCCATGAGTCAGAGCAAATCCAAGCAACTCATTGGCTAGGAAACTTCCACCCCCTTCTCACATATTCCACTAGCTTCCAGTAGTTTCCATCTATTAATAGGTAGAAGTTTCTAGTAGTATTAGTCAGCTCCTGTAAATACAATATAAAAGGAGGCCATTCTGCCTCTGAAATGGATAAGCAATTCATAACCATTTCTACCCCATCATTTGCACATCAGTGTGACTAGAGTGACATACAGTGTCATCCTCTATATCTCAGTAACTGTTGATTGTCCAGTTCAAGGGTCGCTTACAGTTGTGTAACTGTATTCGATTGCACTCAAAGTAGTGATATTCCTGCTTTGGGTGTGAGTGTAGTATCTACCTCGCGTGACTACAAATCTACAGGGTGAGATTGTCTGTCAATAGTCCTGCCATTAGTGCTCTTGTTTAAGTAACTAGTGTGTACTGCCTTTGCAGAGCATTAGGATCTTGAACTCGTGTGAAGCAGTTGCTAGACTACTTCACACATTGCTGTTACCCGCTTCAGAGTGTCACTGGTTGGACGGTTGGATTCATCCACCTACTTCCTCTAGCCTCTAAGTGCATTCCCCTCTTTTTGGAATATCTGGACCCCTAAGCGTTGTCGGTTCACTTATGGAATGGATCCTATAAGCCTGCGCTGATGAGCTAGGACGCATCGAGGACGTATATCGAACCACTCTGACAGTCCAACTCCGCCAGTGTCTTTTCGTATCAACTTTTAAATAGCGCCGCAACTCCCTCTCCACCTCAGTCTCTAATTCTAGCCATCAATCGTCACTCGTGTTTCATCGCCATCAATCATTATCAGCCTTCTATTCACACCAATCCTTTCATCATCATTCACATGGCTTCCCATTCTATTCCCCTCTCCAACATCGCTTCTAATAATACATCACACTGGTCTCTGGACACAGAGGACTATCAAAAATATACCGAGCTCCACAGGCATGTTAAGCCACCTCCACGTGTCAAAATACTTCCAAAACTCTTTCAACGTCCAAGATCCCCACCATGTCTCTCCTATGCCATTGGCAATCCTATATTCTTTCACAATTCCGTTGAACCATATACATTCCTCGGCATTTCGCCTCTATATCGTAACATGGATAGAAGAGTCGAACGTGAGGTAGAATTTCAGTCACCATCGCCGACCTATCCTCCCACTTCAATCCGACTCAGGTTACATCGTGTCAGGCAAAGGGACCGAATACCCTTGGAACGGGATACCATATGGAGACGTATCACTAAGACGCTTGTTCAGAAATACAACAAATACGTATGTACAACCTATTTTCCTCAAATTTTATACAATACACTTCAATTCAAACTTATTTTCATATTTCAACATGATTCTCAAATTTTACACAATATACTAGATTAAAACATATTTTGATATTTTGGCATAATTCTCAAAAATAATTGTTTTTTCCCCATTTAGTGGTGGCAACTCCCTTGAGGGAACATCCAAATATCATTGATTCTTTCTTATACAATACTTGTAAGATAATTTGAACTATCTTTAATCCCCACCTGGTATTTGTATATCTAAATACCCTATATAATACCAATTATATTCATATATACATTCCTATTATATCCATGTAAATAATTATGTTCATCTCAACCAAATATCTTATCTTTTAAAGTTTATTAAAATATAGAATATATGTTTATATTTATGAAAATTTCACACATCCGAAATCTTTTAAGATATCCAAATTGTAACTCCCTGGCTTTATGTATCATTGAAATCCTGATGTATATCTCCTATACATCAGAATATTGTATACTGACATGATTCCGAACAAGCGTCTAAGACAATAAGGAGTATTTGTTGTGGATGCTGACTGAAGTCCTCATGTGACTCAGGGTCAATTTACCTTCGGAGCCATAGGAAAGATGGTATTGGTGGATGTTTCTATTGTTCTTTTATATGACTCACCCCTGTTTCATCTTTTAATTCATTCATACACAACTTACTCATTCTTGTTCTATTTTTGGTTCTTTTATTACTCATCACCCCCTATTCTTACAAAGATTACCCCTATCTGTTGCTTCATTTCTCCATGATTTCCCCATTAGTAGTTCAACTTCACACGCTTTGTCAGCTGGCTTGATCAACATTTCTTGCATCATATCACATCATTTGCTCCTCATATTGTGTTGTTGTGCCCTGGGGATTTGTATATAAAAGGGTGCTAGTTTTCGCCTTTGGAATGAATCAACAAGTTTTCAGCCAACGCTCTAAAGTCAAAGTCCACGCTCTAAGTCTACGCTCTATGCTCTACATCACAATCCATCATCTCTACACTGAGGTAAAACACCTTGGTTCAACGATCAGATTTCCCTCCGCCACCAAGAGGTTGCTTCTCCTGAAACCAGCTTTCGCGTACCTCCCAACTGGGCTCCACATTGTCATCCAGTCACAGAGCATGATCAGCCATCGGGACCGACCGACCTTTTGCTCCCATCCTCATCCAACCACAGAGCACTATTCCACTTCCCTATTACTAAGTGCTACCTCTACCCCTTGACCTGATTGATCTTTGGGGTGCTGAACAACTGCGTTACACACCGTCTGTTTGCTAGGACCGTTGCACACAGGCTTATAGGATCTATTCCATAAGCGAACCGACAGCATGCAATGGTCCTAGCAAACAGACGGTGTGTAATGCAGTTGTTCAGCACCCCAAAGATCAATCAGGTCGAGGGGTAGAGGTAGCACTTAGTAATAAGGAAGTGGAATAGTGCTCTGTGGTTGGATGAGGATGGGAGCAAAAGGTCGGTCCCGATGGCTGATCGTGCTCTGTGACTGGATGACAATGTGGAGCCCAGTTGGGAGGTATGTGAAAGCTGGTTTCAGGAGAAGCAACCTCTTGGTGGCGGAGGGAAATCTGATCGTTGAACCAAGGTGTTTTACCTCAGTGTAGAGCTGATGGATTGTGATGTAGAGCATAGAGCATAGACTTAGAGCGTGGACTTGGACTTTAGAGCGTTGGCTGAAAACTTGTTGATTCATTCCAAAGGCGAAAACTAGCACCCTTTTATATACAAATCCCCAGGGCACAACAACACAATATGAGGAGCAAATGATGTGATATGATGCAAGAAATGTTGATCAAGCCAGCTGACAAAGCGTGTGAAGTTAAAACTACTAATGGGGAAATCATGGAGAAATGAAGCGACAGATAGAGATAATCTTTGTAAGAATAGGGGGTGATGAGTAATAAAAGAACCAAAAATAGAACAAGAATGAGTAAGTTGTGTATGAATGAATTAAAAGATGAAACAGGGGTGAGTCATATAAAAGAACAATAGAAACATCCACCAATACCATCTTTCCTACGGCTCCGAAGGTAAATTGACCCTGAGTCACATGAGGACTTCAGTCAGCATCCACAACAAATACTCCTTATTGTCTTAGTGATATGTCTCCATATGGTATCCTGTTCCAAGAGTATTCGGTCCCTTTGCCTGACATGATGTAACCTGAGTCGGATTGAAGTGGGAGGATAGGTCGGCGATGGTGACTGAAATTCTACCTCACGTTCGACTCTTCTATCCATGTTACGATATAGAGGCGAAATGCCGAGGAATGTATATGGTTCAATGGAATTGTGAAAGAATATAGGATTGCCAATGGCATAAGAGAGACATGGTGGGGATCTTGGACGTTGAAAGAGTTTTGGAAGTATTTTGACACGTGGAGGTGGCTTAACATGCCCATGGAGCTCAGTGTATTTTTGATAGTCCTCTGTGTCCAGAGACCAGTGTGACGTATCATTAGAAGCAATGTTGGAGAGGGGAATAGAATTGGAAGCCATGTGAATGATGATGAAAGGATTGGTGTGAATAGAAGGCTGATAATGATCAATGGCGATGAAACATGAGTGATGATTGATGGCTAGAATTAGAGACTGAGGTGGAGAGGGAGTTGCGGCGCTATTTAAAAGTTGATACGAAAAGACGCTGGTGGAGTTGGACTGTCAGAGTGGTTCGATATATCCTGGCTCACCAGCATCTGTGAACTCTAGACTCTGGAAGTCTTATTCATTTCTTGCTGCTAAGAAATGTATTACCTTCCTGTGTATTGTCTGCATTGACCATTACAATGGATTGTAACCAAAGTACAAACATTAATTGTTTCTGGAGTTGTGCTGCAGTAGGATTTGATATTCTTCTCAGCTGTTCATTCACAGAATTGTGGTGATTTAGAGTTTGCCCTAACACCATAATTTTGCAGGTTCCAAAACACACCCAAACCTCCATCCAGGCAGGAGTACCACCCACCACCCTTGAGGAAGCCCCTGGAGAAGCCCCAGTATCCAATCAGAAGCTCAAGACTGAACTCCAGGAAGGCACTCCTCCAGCCAATCCCTCATCCATCCCAATCCCTAACCTTGCGGAAGCCCTCAGTATGTTGGCTAACTCCATATCATCTCCAAAGAAGTCCTCTGCTCAGACCAAGGTCTGAGAACCAGATACCTTTGATGGATCCAATTCCTGCAAACTCCAACCCTTCCTTACACAATGCACCCTCAACTTCTGTGACTGTCCTGATGCGTTCTCCAATGGTAGTGCTAAAGTTACTTATGCTCTATCTTATTTAAAGGGAACTGCACTCAATTGGTTCGAACCCACCCTGACCTCTGATTCCGAAGCCTCTTGGCTAGACGACTACTCCAAGTTCGTGTCCAAATTGAAGATTAATTTTGGACCTCATGACCTGGAGGCCAAAGCTGAGGCTGAACTTGAGAATCTCTGAATGCGTGATAACCAAAGGATCACTAAGTATCTAGTTGAGTTCAATCAACTAGCTGCTCATGTCCAAATGGAAAGCTTGATAATCTCTGTTGCTCAGGGATATATTTGCCTTGCAAGATCCGAGGCCCCACTTCACGGACATCCACATGCTAACGTTGCCCCTGCAGCCGAACTGAAAGATGTATCCTGCAGCAGAAAACCGAGACAACAATTGATGGATAGTGTGCTATATTTATCAAACCCTAACTGTCCGGCCTGTTCTAGGGCTATAGCTCAATGAATTCCCAATGGGTAGGATCACGATCCCAGCTGCCAATGACTCGCCAGGTTACTATATCCAATCATAAAAATTGCCATCGAGATAGGACATTGCAGCCTCCCTAGCTGTGCCGAGCACGGGTACATCCTAATTCGACAAGCACGCTATTTCCACAAGGAAACGGAACGTTGCAAGCCAAGGTAGCAAATGAAGTCTCCCATGACAGTGCACCGCCATCGACTCACTTCGAAGAAGCCTGGATGACCGGAAGTGAAATAAAGGAAGATTGAGAACCTGATACATGCCTCTTGACACGTGTGCTCCGGTGAATGCGATATACCTAATTTGCCCTAGTGAATTCACAAACCAGCGGAACCCTAATGATTTCGGGCTATATCAAAGCAAACAATCCAGATGGATGGCTCAGACAAACCCCATCACGGACCAGGATCATGTCAGCAGTCCCTAAATGAGGTCCGGTATCTCATGTCCTAGCCAAATCGGTCCCTTAAGATTGCCTCGAGGACCCCACCCCCTTTACATGCACAATTGGCACGCCCATGTTCTAAGCTGTCAATAGCATATATAAAGGGCGAGACAATTCCTTGTCTCACGTCAACCCTTCATCTCCCCATAGCAACCTACTCTCACACCTGCTGATACTACCTGTCATACAACATGAACCAGTATCCCTCAAAGTAAGTGTCATTGCCGGGACATTCACATCTCACCCCTGCTCCTCCGTTTGGAATACGACTTATATTCATTTCACCTGCAGTCCGACTTTTGAAAACGGTTACAACTATGCACCTTTCGAGGATGCATTCGAAGCCCCCACCGCAACCGATCCCTGGTACGTCGAATGACTGACATGTCTACGGAAAGCCACTCACCTTGTTCTCAACTTCAGGGTTGCATTCCCGAACGGCGGTGATGTCGGCGCCTTTCAAGAGGCGCCAATTCGTCTACTGTATGTCAACAAGCTATTCCAATGTCTAACGCACATCACTGACTTGCTCTCAACTTCAGGACCCCATTACTGGACGACCCAGACAACATCGCCTTCGGAGAGGCGACGATCGACAACCTCCCCGTGACGGGTGCGTCGGAAGTGCATGAGTAAGGCGATCTTCACTGTCGCATGATATAGCGGACTGACCCCATTCTCAGAGCGACATTGGGAGAGGTCCTTCAAGGCTGGGCGGGGTCGGGTCTCTTTGATGCGTGGCTTGGGGACAACTCCCAACCGCAGGATGCGCTGGGGTCGGATGAAAGCCTCGGTCTCCCAATGTCCCAAGAGCCAGTACCAAGTCCGCCCCACTCCCTAGCATACCCATGGGACCCACAGAGGCTGGATTATGATCCAGCTCCAGGTTGGCTGGATATCAATTCCAATGCTAGGTGATTGGCATTCTAATCACCCTGATATACTCCTGATGGCAACTGGACAGTTCGTTTGGGTCACAACCCAACGAAATAAACAACGAGTATCAGTACGGGCCCGCTGCGTGGAACGCCACTGCAGTGCAGCCCACAATGACAGTTGCCCAGACGCTGGGTGGAACAACCACAGACGTTCCTCCAGCATCATCCGGGCACACCACCACCACACACCACACCACACCATATGGATAACCCTCGTATCAGCATCACGAGCCTGTCCATCGTCGATGGGGTATTCCGATATTGCGTGCTGAACGATGGGAATGGCATGCCATGCAAGTACTATTGTACGATGAGCAAAAATTCTTGCTTTGCAAGCCATATCTTAAACACGCACATCGGGGTGGAGCTGAAGACCATGTATGTCTGCCAGCTGAACCGGACAAATGCGCAAGTCTTATTCACTAAGGAGAGGGTCAAGCGGGCGGAGGAATACGCTTGGCGTTGCCCGACTGCCGGGTGCTTCATCAGGATGAGGGATGACACCGTCCGTCGGCACTCACTGAGCCGGCATCCTCATTCTCCCGTGCTCGCCTTCCAGTGGGGGACAGAGCTCGAGACTGCCCCCTGGCGCATTGTGGAGGACATCCTCAATAGTTGAATGTGATATCCGGCATCAACGGGATTGTCTCGAGTCTTGAGGTGGATTGCGACCACGTATGGGTGTCCCCGTCCCTCTGGAACGCATCCAACGCTCCTCATCGCCGACGTGGGTCCTAGGACGTGAGTAGAAAGGTGGTGATCTATGTTCCCTTAAAAGCGCATTTCAGCAAGCGTAACATCAAGACGTATGAAATGAGACACTGACCAGCATCGATGGGATGGGACGTGAGGATGCATCTTCTCGAGTCACGTGATGGCCAAGTATGTCGAATCTTACTCATCACTGATGCGAAAGGTCTTGGATGGTATACAGGTGTGGGAAGTAACGGAGATCAATGTAGTTCTGTTGAAGATTTGAATGTTTTGTTGCATCTTCGATTTTGTAGCTTGGTGGATTGAATGATCTTCACCTCTCCTCGTGTATCACATACACCTGCAATGCAGTCGTGTAATCCATCATCACGATGCCCGGACAATGTGCCCCCTGTTCATTTGATTCTGTGGGTTTGTCTTCACACTCGCCGCAAACCCTACCGTAGGGCTGTAACAAGACATTCATCCATATCGGCATTGTAGATGCAAGCTGAGCATATCAGGAGTAGCTTCTCTGTGATATCAAGAACAAATTCGGCATGTACTCGAGACGTGTGAGTGAATGTACGATCGAGAAGCTTGCTCTCTGAGTATGCTTGTATGCTCAGTGAGCGAGTTCTGGTAACAACTTAAGCAGGTGAAGCCTGGGATAGGGGCTAGAGTTGACCGGAAAGGGCGTGTATTAGACAACTAACACTATCAATGTAATACTATGAATTGCTTACCTGGAGTTCAGCGGAAAGGGCGTGAACTCCAGTAAGGGCCAAAACATTTTCACTACTCCGCCGAACCGTGCACCCACAGGAGTCCACGTTGAGGACCAATCGTTCCATAGCTAAGTCTCTGGACGTTCTGTTGGAATATAAAATATATGTGCAGTATTAGCACATGTGCTGAGTATGTCCGCATTGATGACACACCACGGAATCGGACACCCATCGGAACTCCGTTCCCTATTTTCTTTTGCAGACGTATATAATACTTCTGTAATGGTTTCCTCACCCTCAGCCGTATCCATGATATACGGACTGAGCTTTATTATTCAGAATTCAATAGGTTATGGGCCCCGGTCCACGCTTTTAAATCTAAAGATTTTTCTGCGCATAATCATCTCTGAAAAAAAATTTCATCAGTATGACGGAAGTCAAACTCACCGAGGAGTCCGTTGGAATACTCACTGCCGGTACTTGGCCTCGATGGTCCAGGAAATGCCGTGCGACCCTTCGATCAAGTGGCATATGGTCCTACATTGAAGGGGGAGAAAAGGAACCTGCTGAAGATGGTACAAAAAAGGCTGAATGGGACAAAATGAATGATCGGATTGTGGGAGCTCTCTGTCAGGTCATTGAGGACTCCCTCGCTCAAGAGATAGAACAATATACCTCGGTGTCCAAGGCCTGGGAACACCTCAAGAAAAAGACATACCAGAGCGGTATCAATTCCAAGTTCAATGCCCTTCAGAACGAAATGCGATTGCGATTCACTACTGCCATGACTGCCTCATCGGTACTAACTACTGCCATGACTGCCTCATCGGTACTCACTAACCTCAAGGACTACATGGAGGCGACCTACAGTGGTGAAACCCCAACCAAGGAGGAATGGACCGTCGGACTGCTGCTCCATGCAATGTGTGACAGCAAATTTGAAGGACTGTGCAAAATCCTCATAGCATCATCATTAGCACTTACCCCCTCCATCATCATTCAGCGCATCAAATCCGAAGCGCAAGAATCCAGGCACCGTGAAGCGATTAAGAATGAAGATGTTCTACTCGCAGCGAAGCAGAAGCAGGTAAAGGTGGCCAACAATGCTTTGAAATGCTCGAACTGCGACAAAAAGGGACATACAATCGAGAAGTGCTGGGAAAAGGGGGGAGGCGGCGAAGGAAAGGCACCGGACTGGTGAAGACGGCAAAGGAAAAACAGCGAAAGGAAAGTGAAAAGAAGAAAAAGAAGGAGCAGGCCCACGCTACCATATCAGAGGTTGCAGGTAGTGATTCTGGATCAGAGTCCTGTGCCATTTTTCAAGAAACAATCCAACTTTCAAACACTTCCCCGGTAAATTGGATGACATCACAGCATATGTGGAAATTCCTATACCCTGCTGCTTTGGCCAGTCGTTGCTCACCAATTCGAGATGACTTCTCAGACCTGCACTCAATACCACCTCAAAATATCCATGGCATCAATGGTTCCAGCCTCACTGCAATTGCAATGGGTACCATAAAGTTGAGATTTGGAAAAGGGCGCAAACTACTCCTACATGATGCCTTATATATACCCGACGCTAAACTGCAGCTCATCTCCATTGGGAGACTAACTGACATGGGACTAAAGGCTGTCTTCTCCTCCAAAAGATGCTCAATACTACGAGGCCTGAAATTGATTGTTCAAGGCACCAGATCTGGTGCTGTTTTGGAACCCGCAAAATTATGGTGTTAGGGCAAACTCTAAATCACCACAATTCCGTGAATGAACAGCTGAGAAGAATATCAAACCCTGCTGCAGCACAACTCCAGAAACGATTTAACGTTTGTACTTTGGTTACAATCCTTTGTATTGGTCAATGCAGACTATACGCAGAAAGGTAATACGTTTCTTAGCAGCAAGAAATGAATAAGACTTCCAGAGTCTAGAGTTCACGGACGCTTAGGGGTCCAGATATTCCAAAAAGAGGGGAATGCACTTAGAGGCTAAAGGAAGTAGGTGGATGAATCCAACCGTCCAACCAGTGGCACTCAGAAGCGGGTAACAGCGATGTGTGAAGTAGTCTAGCAACTGCTTCACACGAGTTCAAGCTTCTAATGCTCTGCAAAGGCAGTACACACTAGTAACTTAAACAAGAGCACTAATGGCAGGACTATCGACAGACAATCTCACCCTGTAGATTCGTAGTCACGTGAGGCAGATACTACACTCACGCCCAAAGCAGGAATATCACTACCTTGAGTGCAATCAAGTACAGTTACACAACTGTAAAAGATCCTTGAACTGGTAATCAACAGTTACTGAGATAGAGGATGACACTGTATGTCACTCTAGTCACACTGGTGTGCAGAAGATGGGTAGAATATGATGATATGTTCTTCTTTCAGAGGCAGAATGGCCTCCTTATATATTGTATTTACAGGGGCTGACTAATGCTTCTGGAATATTCTACCTATTAATAGATGGAAGCTACTGGAAGGTTGTGGAAGGTGGAAGAAAGGGGTAGAATATTCCAAGCCAATCACAGGATCTGATCACAGCACTAACACTGATCAGGAGCTGAATAATGGTTCTGGAAAGTTCTATCTAATAATAGAAGGAAACAGCTAGAATGTTATGGAAAGGGGTAGAATATTCCAAGGCAATCACCTGATTTGATCACCCATCAGCTGATCTGATCCCTGAGCTAGGCACTGATCAGGCAAAAAGAAGGGTGTCCACCCTGTTTTCTGCACTGGTTTGGACAGCCATGGATAGCCACATGTCATGTGATGATCTGCATGAAAAATAGTGCCCTGAGAGGCTGTGGTTGTTAAGTTACAGAATATTTATTGATCAGAGACATCTGAGCTTGAATTGAGGCCAAATGCCTGGTCCAAAAGGGGAGAGCCGGCTGCGCGAAGGTTTGTGGGCGCCTATGGGTCCACAACTGTAGCACAGCAGAAATAAATGATTCTGAGCCGAGTTCTGCATGGAATATTCCCAGAAAAATATGGAAAAATAGAGAATATTTGAATAAGTCCATTCCAGGTACAAGCATCAAATATATGCTGATATTTAGGAATGGAAAAGCAAAGAATAGCACATTGGTGCTGCATAAATGGAATTTGATAGGGAAAAGGTGATTCCCATACATTCATCCCCCCTTCAAATATTCTTTCCCTGACCTAGTCACGCACATCTTTCCTCCCTTCCATCCTCTCATATCCTCCAGAGTTACCCGTGGCATAAGGATTTTTGAACACACGAGTCGTGAGTCGAGTCCGACGAGTCAATATAGGTTTAGGAACTCGAGGATCATAGGAGTGAGTTGAGTTTTTGTGATAGGGAGGAGGAGCTGGTGAGTTGGGAGGAGTGGTGATAGAAGACGTGGGAGCAGAGTATGAGCTAACATATCCACGTGAAAGGGAAAGGTACATCTCTCGAAGTTGGGTCGCTGAAGGTTGCCACAACACAAGTTGTTTCTTGTTGGCATCGTCACCATCACGATTGGCCTCGAAAGGGGCGACCAGCGGGGTCTTTTGAGACCATCAGGTTCAGCATGGGCTCTGAAAGCATGAACGACTGGGAGAGAGGGGAGAGAGGACTCGGATATAGTGGAGTTCACCTCAGTGGCTTGGGAGATTCCGTCATCAAATTCTGACACGTCATCCAAAGGATGGGAGTAGAGTGGTGAAGTTGGCCACCTCCAGGAGCAGCCTGGGAGGCGTGCACTATTGATTTTGGATTTGCAGATCCATGCAGAGAGCTGGCGAGACTGATTCTGCCAAGCACGGATCCATTCACGTATGACAGAGGGTTTCTCTGGGAGGAGGAAGAAGTTGAATGAGAGTTGGTTACGAGCTGGAAAAGGAGGGGGAATCATATCTATCTCCTGGAGCTTTCCAAGAGGAATCTCAGAAGGGAGAGGTTCGAGGGCTGACTCGCCGTCCCATCCGTGAGCAGCTGCGAGAATGTATCGAGTTTTCATCTTCAACGTCTCCCAGAAGCTGCTGGCAAGGTCATTGCGTAGTATGGCATACTCACTTGCCGGTGCTTCAAGATAGATGAAGTCAAAACGATTGGGTTGGTAGAAGTCGAAGTTGGAAGTGAATTGGAGTCCGTAGTTAGGTACAGGAACTCCACCTTGTATATATGTATCGTTTTCTTTATGAATCACGAAGTCAATGACAGACACATCAGGGTAGTTAGCCATAGTGGAAAGAAGTAGATAGGTGGAAAGACTAAAGATTTGCTGAGGTTTTTCAAAAGTTAGATGCGGTTGGGATTGAGTAAAATGAAGACATCATGATATTGGGTTTATAGAACAGTAGGGAAAGGATCTGGAATAGCTAGGAAGGGGAAGGAATAGGGTAGAAGGCCGAGATAAGAGAGTCATAGATAGAGGAAGCCCTAGTGGCGAGAGATACCCCGATCGCGTCGATCCCAATCGCGAAGGAGGTCGGGAGCGTTGCGAAGGTTCTTTCGCGGGAGCCACTTGTCATATGATGAGTCGTATCTGATGAAACGCGTGAGGAGCTCCTGGACACGCCGGCCATTACGGGCCTTTCGCCATCGTTCACCGATGATGGACTCGACCTCGAATTCTGGGAGTTGCGTGAAATCAGCGCGTTCGAGAGATCTGAGAGGTCGTGAACCGAAGGAAGGGGGTGAGGAGGAGTAGAGCTCGAGGTGAGCGATGTTAAGGACAGGGTGGAGCCCGTATGACGCAGGCATGCGAAGGCGATAGGTAGCCGGCCCTAATTTTTGTATGATATCAAAGGGGCCATCGTATTTCATTTGGAGCTTCTTACCTAGGCCTTTCTGAGCATGCAATAGACTGAGGGAATGGGGATTGATGAGAACGCGATCGCCAACGTCGAATTCTTGAGCCAGACGACCGGTGTTGAAATTCTTTTGCTGAGCAACCTGCGCAAATTGCAGGGCTTCTCTAGCCTGAGATCGGTAAGTAGCTAATTCACTTAGGAAGTCCATAGCTTTCGTACTTTCAACTTCATTGGCAGGGGACTTGATTAAATCAACGCGATCGACCGATCCAACTGGTCGCGGGGCCGGCGGGCTGGAAGGCCGGTGAACGCCGTGAGTAGATGAATGAATGTAGGAAGAAGGAGTGCGTGGATGGTAGCCATACAGTAGAAATGCCGGCGCGAATCCAGTCGCGGAGTGTGGGAGGTTATTGTAGGATAGAGCAAATGGAGAGAGGAGAGCCGCCCAGTTGTCGCGCGTCGGGCTTACATAAGAACGTAGCGCGGTTTCAAGCGTCTGGTTCAACACCTCAGTTTGACCATCTGCTTGAGGGTGATAGGCTGTAGTTAGAGCTCTTCTAGTATTTATTTGCTTGCATATCTCTTTCCAGAAGGTGCTGGTCCATCTGGGATCTCTGTCGGATATAATTTGTTTGGGAATTCCATATTTGGATAGCACATGTTCAAACAGTATCCGAGCAGTTCCCTCCTCATTAATAGTGCTTTGAGTAGGGACAAAGATGCCAAACTTTGTAAGTTTATCCACTATCACCAGGATGGAATCGTACCCATTGCTCTCGGGTAATTCCATAATGAAGTCCATGGTGATAACTTCAAAAGGATTTTCTGGAATAGGTATGGGCTGCAACAGTCCAATAGGTGCGTGTCGCCTTGGTTTGGCTTTCTGGCAAATATCACAGCTTACAACAAACTTCTTGACATCTCTACTCATTCTAGGCCAATAGAAGGTAGAAGCCAGTTTGTTGTACGTTTTATGATAACCCGCATGAGCTCCTTCAGTGATTTCATCATGAATTTCACTTAGAAGATTAGATTGCTCAGCCTTGGGTACACATAGCCTGTAATTGCCATTCCAATCTTCAAAGTAAAGCAATCCATCCTCATTTTCAAAAAAGAGTGGATGCTTCGGACTGATCAAATTAGACTCCTGTCGTAATTCAGATCTGACCCTTTTGAAGTAAGGATCTTTGGCATACGCATCAACTATTTTCTGAATCTCTTCCTGAGCAAGGCTAGAGACTAGATTATAGCCTTTGGCTGTCACGTATGGAATGGTGAAATCTTCTTCCAGGCTGGTATTGACTTGGATGGAAGAAGCATGCACGTTCAGTGGAATTCTCTGGTTCTCTTCTTCATATGCAGCCATTAACATTAAAGTTCTGGCTTCAAAGTGAGGAGAGATATCAGAATAAAAATCCACAAGTGGATCCTGTTCCGAGTACAGGATAGTAGGAATGGAGTCATCAGAAGAAGGCCCATCTTGATATGGAACATTCCTTCTGAGTCTGGAAATAGGATCTACATTAGAGTGAACCCGTCCTGCTCGGTGTACGATTTTTAATTCAGGGTATGCAGCAAATACAGTTCCCCAAGTTAATAACCGCCGATTAACATTTTGGTAGGTCCGACTCCAGATGAGGGCTGCATGGTCTGTGATGGCTACTACTTTCTCCCCTTCAATGTAGGGTTGAAATTTGATAAGACCGTCTCGTAATGCAAGCGCCTCCCTTTCTGTAGGAGAGTAATTCCTTTCAGCTGGTTTCAAGGTGCGAGACCAGTAAGCAATGACTCGTTCTACTGAAACCGTAGTGTTTTCAAAGTCTTTATCCCAAGTACCTGGCTTAGGGAGAGTTTCATCTTTTAACACAGGAATCACCAATTGTGGTACAGGTAATCCTTTGTCATAAGCTGATTTGAGTTTCTCATACCCTTTGGTACCTTTGAGATCTCTGATTTTGAGAGGTTGAATCTGCTGAAGTATAGCAGCGATTCCGACATCACATGCATCAGAGTAGACTCTATATCCGAGACCAGGAATGGCATACGCTCTGACTGGCGCACTGACAAGGGCATTTTTAGCCAAATCAAAGGCTTCTTGTTGAGTATTGCCCCATTCCCAAGTTGAATTCTTTTTGAGCAATTCAAACAAGGGAGCTACAATCCATGCATAGAATGGTATATATGAGGAGAAGTATACCACCATTCCGAGGAAGATTTGTAGGTCATGCACATTCTTTGGTTCTGCCAATTCCAGTATAGCATCTATCTTCTCCTTGTGAGTTGATAGACCTAACCGTGATACCTTTTGTCCTAACAGTAGCAATGACTGGTAGGCCAAATGGCACTTAGCAGGAGATAAGGTGATTCCAGACTTTTCTATAGCTCCGAACACTTTGTCTAGATGATCCAAGTGTTCTTTGAATGTCTTGGAATATATGACAATATCATCAATATAGACCAGGGCAAACACCCATAGAAAAGGTGCTAGGACACCTTGCATCACTCTTTGAAAGACTGCAGGTCCATTCCGATACCCAAAGGGCATCCGTTTGAACTGATACAGTCCTCTATGAGTTCTGAATGCAGTTTTTTCTTTGGCACTGTCCGACATTTGCAGCTGTGTGAAACCCGCTAATGCATCCAAGGTGGATAACCAACGAGATCCAGTGAGTGCCTGCAAAATGGAATCTTGTCTTGGCAAGGGAAATTCATCCGGGACAGCAATCTCATTGAGTTTCCTATAGTCTATACACATTCTTGGTTTCCCATTACGATAGGCTATAAGTGCTGGAAAACCCCAAGGACTTTTGGATGGTTCAATGACTCCAAGACTGAGCCAAGCATCCATTTGCTTGTCAATGACTTCCCTTTTGGCAGGTGAGGCATTATAAGGAGGTAGTGAAATTTCTTTGGCCTCAGGCCTGAGATTGATTTCAACTTTTGCATCATAATTGCCAAGTCTGCCATCAAGACCAAATTCGTCTTTATGTGCCAGAACTGTATCTTGGAGAGCCTTCCTATTGGCATCATTGAGCTCTGGTGAGAAGTCAATTTCATCCAACAGTTGGTTTTCAGGAACATCCTCAGGGGGAATTTCCTGAGCCTTAGGTCCTCCTTGTACCACCTCTCCATCTGATTCAAGAGAGGCAACAGTAGGTACCGCACCAGTCTCAAAGTTCTGTTGAGCAAGAGCTTTTATGAGTCTGGCGTGAGAGAGACAAGTCTCTAATTGAGTCTGGTTCAAATTAGAAGTCCGATCCAGCCAATTGGAAGGATTTCTAGCATGACCCAGAAGTTGTCCTTGATGTATAGTAACTGGTTGTGATGAAAAATTGCTAACATGTAGGCACGGGTTATTCCGAGATACAATTGCGTCTGAGATGCCATAGAAATCTTCAGGCCCATGATTGGAGTGAAGCACTTTTTCCACATAAACTTCATTACTATTCCCAGGGAAATAGATAGAAGCAGGAATTAGAGAAGCAGTTTCAGGAGGAATTGTGACGGGATGTAAGGCCCTAACACTTGAATCAGAAATGCGTGCTCTAATCCGTTTCCGAGATTTCTTAATACGTCTATGAGCCTTGAACTTTGCAGTTAGAGATGCAAGGTCAGGAAGGGCTCTTATTTTAAAGGTGTGACCATTCTCATCCAATAAGGGTGAGCTCACTGAGTTCTCAATCTTGGCTTTCCGTCCAGTATTACCAAACATAAGATAGCTATCTGAGCCTTCTCTTATAAGTGAGATAGAGTACTGATCAGCAAAATCATTCCCAAGAATGACAGGGGTAGTCATGCCTTTGACCACATAAGCTTCAACTTCAATCTGAACTGGTCCAGAGTCAGAGTCAAAGTAAATGGGCACCGTAACGTATCCAGAAATTTTGGATGTGCCAGTAACTTGTATCAAGTTAATTTTCTGACCTGTTTTGATCTTAGGAGGATTCTCCATAGAGCAAAGAGCTTTCTGAGAGATAAGGGTTATGTCTGAACCAGAATCAGCTACAAGGGTAGTTTGATTCTTTCCATATTCTCCCAGCCAAACATTAGTAGTGGTTGCAGAAGATCCAAGGAAGGCACAGCCTGCTGGTCTGGACATGAAACGCTTGAGTTTAATCAAGGAGTTAGGAGCCCAACTAGTAAGCTTAGAATTCCTTAGGAAAGCAGCTACATGTTTGGAATCTTTCATTAACCTTCTCCTCTCTTGACGAGATTTAGGAGTGAATGTCTCAGAAAAAGAGTTTTCCAGAGACAAAGGCTCAGAAGATTTTTCTCTATTAGGTATGGATCCCCCCAGTCGGGACATACTTTCCAGCAAGCTCATGGCTGGTTTAGCAAGTTGACAATGTGCCTCTGTATCCTGAGCAGATTCCTGTTGATCCGATGAAGGTTCTTCAGGGATATTCTCAGTCGCAACATTATTAACATGAGCATTGTCTGAACTTAAATCCACTTCTGATTCATGAAGTGATTCAAGGTACATATCCTCATAGGCAAGGTCTGCATTAGCTTCTTCATTAGAAACCGTGTAACGTGTATGGGCAGAGCGAGATGCTGAACTGGCATGTTTGCACTCATTATCCCAATGCTTGTTACTGCCACAATGCCTGCAAGGTCTAGCTCCTTTGGATTCAGGTGTGGAATTTTTAGACACATTAGAATCATCCCGAGGGAATTTTGGAGGATTCAATTTGGATGACCATCCAACCAGATGAGCTCTAGCATCTCTAAAAGATCTGTTCGAGTCAAACCTAGGTTTGGTTTGATGCAAAGAATTTTCCAAATTTCTAATACGTCTTTCCAGGTTGTCTCCTGAAGAGAAAGGAGCATGTGACAATGATTCCTCGTGATACTTGATAGCAGTTTGGAATTCCACTGCAGATGAACACCTGTGAGCATCAATGACTGTGTGCCAATATGGTGGAGCACCATTCATGATTTCCAATATAAGCTCTGAGTCTGACAGCTTGCTGACCAGTCTCAATAGCTCTGACTTTCTAACGTAATACTCACTAGGAGTCTCATTAGTAAAGCCAGGCTCTCTGAAAGTAGCACGAGTTGCTCTAGCTTTCTGCCTATCCAACCAGGCTCTGTTCATATAGTATGAACCAATGACTTCTCTGATGGACTTCCAGTCCTCAGTTGCTTCTTGGCGATATGACAATGGTAAGGAGAAAAACCATCTCTCAGCTCCTTTACGCAACCGCAAAGGGATAATTTGTCCCAATTGCTTGAAGACCATAGGAGATCGCTGAGCCAAATGATTTACTTTCAATATCCATTGAGCCAAACTGTCAGGGTTTCCATCCCACTCAGGGACTAAGTCCTGACGCAACTTGTTATCAAAGTAAGCTTCCAGCTTGCTCTGAGTCACTGGAGCGTCTAATCCGAGATTAGGATTTCTCTGATCAAGATCCCCCCAGTCTGGACTATGACCGTAACCTCCACCATCACCTCCATCAGGAGGACCTGAGCCTCCATGCCTACCCAGAGGGGGAGGATTACTCCTTCCACTTCTATGTGGCAATGATGGTCTAGGCAAAAATGGATTAGGTGTATGAGGGGGACCAGATGATCCGTCATCATCAGGAGGTTCTCCTCCAGGAGGTGGAGCACCTCCTCCAGAAGCTCCATAAGTTCCGTGAGGAACCCTAATGGATTCTGGAATGCCTAAAGTACCCCTGCTCTGAACTTGAGGAGGAGTATAGAACATTTCTTCCAAACCTGCAGATCCCGTAAGTTTACTAGGATCCTGATGGTAAGGAGAATTGAAAGAGTAGAGGGTCTGGGACCACGGTTGTAAACCGCAGACTGTCTCTGTCTAATCCGTTCATGATCAACTGGAAATTTTTCTCCTTGATCCAATCTGGAAATCAAAGGAGCTTCCTTAACAGTATAGGCAACAGTTGACTGCTGAGCATCCCTGACAGGCATAGCTGCAAGAGTGGGAAGATCATGTCCAAGGACAGGATTCACCGATGCATTAATGACTTTAGCTTCATAAAAACTAGTATCCGCAGCAACCTTTCTCTGCAAAGCAGCTTGGGCAGCAGCGAAGCGAATTTTGAAACCATTAATGTCAGAAGACATCTCAGAAATGTCTGGGAGAGCAGGAGACAGAAAGTCATCCTTTACTGGTTTCCAAGAACCCTTGTACTTGGATACAGCATCCCAATAAAATGCCAAAAAGTTTTCTACATCTTCACGTAGTGTAACACAAAGCACTTCCAGGTCTTTGGAACTCCAAAGGGAGTCACTAGGCCATTCTGAAGGCAATATAGGGACAGTAGGAGGAGGAAGTTTCATCTGCTGCAGAACACTTTCTCTCTCATTTGCAATATGATTAAGAGTGTCTAACAGTTGCTTATACTTCCATGGATCAAGATAATACCCCGTACTACCATGCTGACTAACTCGTCCAGGATGTCCGAGCAGTACCACATTGAGTAACGCTAATTCTTTCCTGAAGAGTCCAGTAGCAAGGCGATTCAGAGCTCTAGTACCTGGTGCTTCCATACGATTAAAGCTCATCTCTGCAATGCTAAGGAGTGAATCTCTTCTGGAAGAGAGTAGGGGATCAAGTCTGACCTCTCTCCGTACTCTTGCTGCACTGAAGCTTTTCAAAGGCTTACCAGGCACTACGAAGACATTTTGTAATGGTCCTGTGATCAGGGGTCCATCAAAAGTCCAATTGGTAAGTGCATGGTTAGTCTGATCAACTTCCACAGCAAAAGAGGCATCAGCAGCACTAATCTCTTCATCCGTAGTAAATGTCTGGTCAAGATCATTCACAGGAGTAAGTGGGGATCTAGTGTGCAAGAAGCCAGGAGTGATAGGGGCAATAGGTCGCTCTGGTTGAGCAGCCAAAGGAGTAGACGGGTCGTCCTCGAGTTGTTGTTGTTGTTGAATTGTTGAAGTAGACATGTTGCTCAGCTTGAATGAGGTCAACTTGTCACGAGGTCGATACGATTCGAAACGAGTTTGTATACGAGTTGGTGTTGGATAAGGGTTTAGATAAAGAGGAGAGTTAGGATTAGAGGAGGAGGGCAGACGAGTGTGACTATAGAACTTGTCTTCTGGAAATTCCAAATCGGTTTGTTCCAGATTACGAGAAACTATATTGAGTAAAGACTTAGTGATAGAAGGTCGGGTTATATCTGCAATGGTGCTTAGAATCTACACTCTAGACACTGCTTAAGCAATTCCCAGAGCGTCCACCAAATGTTTTGGAACCCGCAAAATTATGGTGTTAGGGCAAACTCTAAATCACCACAATTCCGTGAATGAACAGCTGAGAAGAATATCAAACCCTGCTGCAGCACAACTCCAGAAGCGATTTAACGTTTGTACTTTGGTTACAATCCTTTGTATTGGTCAATGCAGACTATACGCAGAAAGGTAATACGTTTCTTAGCAGCAAGAAATGAATAAGACTTCCAGAGTCTAGAGTTCACGGACGCTTAGGGGTCCAGATATTCCAAAAAGAGGGGAATGCACTTAGAGGCTAAAGGAAGTAGGTGGATGAATCCAACCGTCCAACCAGTGGCACTCAGAAGCGGGTAACAGCGATGTGTGAAGTAGTCTAGCAACTGCTTCACACGAGTTCAAGCTTCTAATGCTCTGCAAAGGCAGTACACACTAGTAACTTAAACAAGAGCACTAATGGCAGGACTATCGACAGACAATCTCACCCTGTAGATTCGTAGTCACGTGAGGCAGATACTACACTCACGCCCAAAGCAGGAATATCACTACCTTGAGTGCAATCAAGTACAGTTACACAACTGTAAAAGATCCTTGAACTGGTAATCAACAGTTACTGAGATAGAGGATGACACTGTATGTCACTCTAGTCACACTGGTGTGCAGAAGATGGGTAGAATATGATGATATGTTCTTCTTTCAGAGGCAGAATGGCCTCCTTATATATTGTATTTACAGGGGCTGACTAATGCTTCTGGAATATTCTACCTATTAATAGATGGAAGCTACTGGAAGGTTGTGGAAGGTGGAAGAAAGGGGTAGAATATTCCAAGCCAATCACAGGATCTGATCACAGCACTAACACTGATCAGGAGCTGAATAATGGTTCTGGAAAGTTCTATCTAATAATAGAAGGAAACAGCTAGAATGTTATGGAAAGGGGTAGAATATTCCAAGGCAATCACCTGATTTGATCACCCATCAGCTGATCTGATCCCTGAACTAGGCACTGATCAGGCAAAAAGAAGGGTGTCCACCCTGTTTTCTGCACTGGTTTGGACAGCCATGGATAGCCACATGTCATGTGATGATCTGCATGAAAAATAGTGCCCTGAGAGGCTGTGGTTGTTAAGTTACAGAATATTTATTGATCAGAGACATCTGAGCTTGAATTGAGGCCAAATGCCTGGTCCAAAAGGGGAGAGCCGGCTGCGCGAAGGTTTGTGGGCGCCTATGGGTCCACAACTGTAGCACAGCAGAAATAAATGATTCTGAGCCGAGTTCTGCATGGAATATTCCCAGAAAAATATGGAAAAATAGAGAATATTTGAATAAGTCCATTCCAGGTACAAGCATCAAATATATGCTGATATTTAGGAATGGAAAAGCAAAGAATAGCACATTGGTGCTGCATAAATGGAATTTGATAGGGAAAAGGTGATTCCCATACAGGTGCAGGACTCTACCACCTGATGGAAAACATGGTGAACGATCAACTGCTTATTTCTCGTGCAACACCTACCCTCGAAACATGGCACAGATGACTCGGTCACATCAACTATGACTCAATAATTCGCATGGCAGAGAAAGGACTTGTCACAGGTATGCCGGCTAACCTTTCCAACCTTCCGCAAACCTGTGATCATTGTATTCTTGGTAAATAGACAAGAAACTCAGTCCCAAAGGTGCGGGAGGGAGGAAGGGTGAAGAGGCTGCTTGAGAAAGTCTTCTCTGACATCACTGGGCCAGAAGTTGTACAGACGCCGCATGGCGGGTTATACACACTGAACTTTATCGATGACTTCTCTCAAAAGACCTGGGTGTACATCATTAAACAAAAGGGAGAGGCTTTTGAATGCTTCAAAGAGTGGAAGGCCATTGTCGAACGTGAGACAGGATCCACTGTCAATATTTTCCAAACGGACAATGGGGGGGAGTATACATCAAGCGAGTTTGTAAAAATATCTAAAAAACAATGGAATCAGGCATCAAACTACAGCTCCACACTCATCTGCTCAAAATGGGAAAGCAGAAAGGGTGCATCATACACTTTTTAATCGAGCCCGTGCCATCATGTCTGAAAATAACTTCCCACCAAAGCTTTGGGGAGAATGCATCAGAACTGCAGCATACATCAAAGATCGCTCACCTACACGTACACTCAATAATATCACTCCATATGAGGCCTACTATGGATCAAAACCAGACATTTCCTACTTTTGTGAAGTTGGATGCAGAGCATTTGTCCTTGTGAAATCAGAGCACCACCCAAAGATACATACTCACTCAATTGAATGTGTGTTGGTTGGATACTCAGAACATTCAAAAGCATACTGATGTTACAATCCCTCTACAGGATGTATAGTGGTCTCCAGACACATGTCATTCATTGAGACACAGGATTCAAAACAATGTCCATACCGTCCAGGTGTGGAAATTGGGACTGATGCACAGAGCAACCCAGATGAAACAGAGCAATTGCTGACAACTACACGTCTAGTCATTGAACCCTCTGATGAAGTGGAAGAATCACAGTCATCAGATAACCCCCTGGATGATCAAACTGAATCAGTTCCAGATATCACACCTGCATCACCTACAGATGAGGTACCGAGCAACTCAACTTCACCCATGGATGTACCACGACACTCCACCTGACCAAAGAGGTTGTCTGCTGCAGGTGTGGCCATGCGTGGGATGCAGTATGAATCAATCATTGAGTGAACTAAGCAAGAAATCAGGGAAAGATTAGGCCAACAGAGCACTGATTTGGAGCAACAGCACCCACCGACTGAAACTATTTCCAACTGTGAAGAAGAAGAAGAATTCTTCCTTATCGCACATGATGATCCACACACCTACAAACAAGCTATGGAGGCGTACGACGCCCCACTGTGGGACAAGGGATACAATGATGAAATGGGATCTTTACATTGGCATAGAGTCTGGACCTTGGTGCCTTGCTCAAGTGTACCCAAGGGACGGAAAATTATTGGATGCCAGACAATTTTCTTCAGAAAGCGGGATGAAAATAATCATGTTTCAAGACGAAAGGTGCGAGTGGTAGCAAAAGGATACTCACAAATTGAAGGTATCAACTATACAGACACTTTTGCACCTGTGGCCAGACTGGAGTCGGTTCGTACAGTGCTTGGCATAGCTGCATCACTAGATTGGGAGATACATCAATTTGATGTCAAAACTGCATTCTTACATGGAAACCTTACCGAAGAAATATATATGGAACAACCGGAAGGTCGGAAGGAACCAGGAAAGGAGAACTGGGTGTGCAAGCTGCATAAATCACTTTATGGACTGCGACAAGCCGGGCGTTGCTGGTATGAACAACTCTGCAGTGAGATGATCAGGATAGGGTGATTACAATTCATGTCAACGATATGGCTGTTGCCACAAGTAATCAAGAGACCTTAACCTCAACACTCAATGATTTACAAAAAATCTTAGATGTTGTGGACATGGGAGAGATCAAGTGGTTTCTGGGTATGGCTGTGACTTGGGATCATGACACACGCACTATATCCCTATCTCAGGGGGCTTATGTTGATATGGTCCTCAGGCGATTCGGAATGGAGGAAAGTTATGGGGTTACCTCCCCCCTTGACCCAAATGTCACCCTTTCGAAATCTATGTCACCTGTCTCAGAAGCTGAGAAAACACGGATGACAAAAGTTCCATACATTGCAGGTGTAGGATTGCTAATGTACATCTCACTCACAACCCGACTGGATATAACATTCGCAATGAACAAGCTAAGTCAGTTCAACTCCAACCCTGGCAAAGCTCATTGGACTGCACTACAACATGTTCTTCGTTATCTAAAGCGAACTCGAGACATTAATCTCACCCTTGGAGGAAAGGGAGAAATTGTTCTACATGGTTATACCGACTCTGACTATGCTGGATGTGTAGACACTCGTCAATCTACCTTGGGATACATCTTCACTCTGGGATGTGGAGCAATTTCTTGGAGATCTAAATGACAATCGATAGTCACCACATCAAGCTGTGAGGCAGAATATGTGGCTAGCTGTCATGCAATGAAGGAGGCTATGTGGCTACGTCACCTACTTGATACCCTTGGTCACAGACAAACAATGACCATTTTGCACAGTGACAATACAGGGTCCATTGCTTTAACAAAAGATCCTACATTCCATGCATGCTCAAAGCATATCAATGTTCAATATCACTATACTCACAAACACGTCGAGGATAAAAACATTTGTTTCCATTATCTGCCAACATCTGAGATGCCTGCTGATATTATGACGAAAGCCCTACCTCGCTCAAAGCATGAAAAGTTTGCACAGTCACTCGGCTTACACAACCTCCTCAGCAGGGTAAATGCTCACCACATGGTCACTGAGCCATCCAACGACGCCACAGTGAGGGAGGGTGTTGGAATATAAAATATATGTGCAGTATTAGCACATGTGCTGAGTATGTCCGCATTGATGACACACCACAGAATCGGACACCCATCAGAACTCCGTTCCCTATTTTCTTTTGCAGATGTATATAATACTTCTGTAATGGTTTCCTCACCCTCAGCTGTATCCATAATATATGGACTGAGGTGAGAAACATTGACACTTATTATCTTTACCCATTGCTTATATCCATCTTGTATAGCTTTATTATTCAGGTAGATTAAACTAGCCGTGTCCATAATATACAGACTGAGCTTTATTATTCAGGTAGATTAAACTAGCCGTATCCATAATATACGGACTGAGCTTTATTATTCAGAATCCAATACATTCATGAGCACCACAATCCACCTTTTCCTTCTCTCACCTTCCTCGTGTTGGAAGCGGAACCATGCCGGTTGTAAGGCGCAGTACTAACACCAATCACCATGAGTCACATGTTTTGTTCATTGTTTACTGGTATTCCTTTATATTCAGTTACTATCTGTGTGAGTGTAAAGCCTGAGGAATTATGACATCAAAATATACTTTATTATGGGTGCTTGTAGACTCATTGATCTATTTCCAACACCTCAGTCAACCACAGATGCATCATGTGTGTGTGGAAATCTGACAAAATCTGGTGGGAATCTAGGCATAATTGAATATGGTCATGGACAAGTCCCATGACAAGGGCAAGTCCACTTCTTCCTCCAACACCCAGGGCAGTGACAACAAGAAGCAGTCCAACTCCAGTAAATCCAGTAACCCCAGATC
Source organism: Cantharellus purpuraceus (assembly GCA_025174535.1). Classification (NCBI taxonomy): domain Eukaryota; kingdom Fungi; phylum Basidiomycota; class Agaricomycetes; order Cantharellales; family Hydnaceae; genus Cantharellus; species Cantharellus purpuraceus. The sequence goes on from JALBUN010000015.1 coordinate 842,662, forward strand.
CAACCCCCCTACAGCCTCTACCTCCAGAACTCTGAAGCAGACCCTTGACCTCTCTACCAAGCTAGGTAAAGATGGTAAACTTACTCCACAGGAACGACAGCGTTAAACCAAACAGAACCTCTGTCTCTTTTGTGGATGAATAGGTCACATTGCCAAGGATTGTCTAAAGACCACCTCAGCAGCTATGAAGGCTCATGCTGCTACAACGGACAACAAGTCCGAAAGAGCTCCAAAGCCAAGGCTATGGAGCCAAAAAAAAATCAGCAACCCTCCAGTTCAACATCCAAGATCCCCACCATGTCTCTCTTATGCCATTGGCGATCCCATATTCTTTCACAATTCCGTTGAACCAAGGGTTGCATTGAACTCACTTGTGCCTTAGTAGAGCTCCATCTCAAAGCATCCACTCTTTCAGACCCTAACTCCTTGACACTCCGACTCACCTCCAATCTCATCCCCTCAACTCTGATCCCAACCCTAGTGGACTCCAGTTCCACTCATTGTCACATGGCTTCCCATTCTATTCCCCTCTCCAACATCACTTCTAATAATACATCACACTGGTCTCTGGACACAGAGGACTATCAAAAATACACCGAGCTCCACAGGCATGTTAAGCCACCTCCACGTGTCAGACTGAAGACATCACTCTGATTCCATTACAGCCCTTCAATGGATCCTCTAACTCTGTTATTAAACCCACAATCAACTTGCCACTCTGTTTTCCTATGGGAGAAACCCACTCTGTTACTTTTTATGTAACTCCATTGGATGTTAGTTGCTTGGCAGTTCTGGGACACAACTAGCTCACCCGCTGACGAGCTAGGACGCATCGAGGACGTATATCGAACCACTCTGACAGTCCAACTCCGCCAGAGTCTTTTCGTATCAACTATCATAACACGGATAGAAGAGTCGAACGTGAGGTAGAATTTCAGTCACCATCGCCGACCTATCCTCCCACTTCAATCCGACTCAGGTTACATCGTGTCAGGCAAAGGGACCGAATACTCTTGGAACAGGATACCATATGGAGACATATCACTAAGACAATAAGGAGTATTTGTTGTGGATGCTGACTGAAGTCCTCATGTGACTCAGGGTCAATTTACCTTCGGAGCCGTAGGAAAGATGGTATTGGTGGATGTTTCTATTGTTCTTTTATATGACTCACCCCTGTTTCATCTTTTAATTCATTCATACACAACTTACTCATTCTTGTTCTATTTTTGGTTCTTTTATTACTCATCACCCCCTATTCTTACAAAGATTACCCCTATCTGTCGTTTCATTTCTCCATGATTTCCCCATTAGTAGTTCAACTTCACATGCTTTGTCAGCTGGCTTGATCAGCATTTCTTGCATCATATTGCATCATTTGCTCCTCATATTGTGTTGTTGTGCCCTGGGGATTTGTATATAAAAGGGTGCTAGTTTTTGCCTTTGGAATCAATCAACAAGTTTTCAGCCAACACTCTAAAGTCAAAGTCCATGCTCTAAGTCTACGCTCTACGCTCTACATCACAATCTATCATTTCTACACTGAGGTAAAACACCTTGGTTCAATGATCAGATTTCCCTCCACCACCGAGAGGTTGCTTCTCTTGAAACCAGCTTTCGCGTACCTCCCAACCAGGCTCCGCATTGTCATCCAGTCACAGAGCACAATCAGCCATCGGGACCGACCTTTAGCCACCATCCCCATCCAACCACAGAGCACTATCCCACTTTCCTATTACTCAGTGCCACCCCTACCCCTGATTGATCTTTGGAGTGCTGAACAACTGCGTTACACACCGTCTGTTTGCTAGGACCATTGCACGCAGGCTTATAGGATCTATTCCTTAAGCGAACCGACACTGCTACAATCTGTTGATTGACTGGGTATTGGGCAGTATCTCATTCCAAACTCTGATAGAGACTAAATCCTTGGTGCCATCCAAGTTGGTAGCATCAGCTCCACTCAACTCCATAACTCTGTCTCTGCTTGTTGCTCCAAAAATTGCTTTCGTCAACACGGCAACCTTCACCTGTGACTCCTTCCAAGCTGATGTGCAAACATTCAAGTTGTTCATCTCCTCCACAGTTCCAAGGAACTCTGAGGACCCTTCAGTCGACATGAGAAACGTTCCAACTGAATATCACAAATTCACAGACATCTTTTGCAAAACCCATGCTGATACCCTACCCGCTCACAAGCCATACAATTTGAGAATTGAAATGGAAGGTGGAACATCTCCTCCTTTCAGTCCAATCTACTCCTTGTCCCAGAGCGAACTCCAGGCTCTTTGAGAATTCATCAATGAGCATCTATCTTACAGTTTCATCCAGCCAACCCGATCTCCAGGTGGCACTCCAGTCCTTTTCATTCAGAAAAAAGACAGCTCCCTCCAACTCTCTGTGTTGATTTCAGGGGCCTCAATAAAATCACCAAAAAAGACTGTTACCCACTTCCTCACATCTCCAATCTTCTTGACAGGCTTGATTCTTCACCAAAATCAATCTCTGGCATGCTTACCATCTTGTCTGGATTCATGAAGGTGACAAATGGAAAACTGTGTTTCACACTCGCTGTGGCTCATTCAAGTGGTGCATTATGCCCTTTGGACTTACCAATGCTCCAGCAGCATTCCAGCATCTTATGAATGACATCTTCTCTGACCTCCTGGATATATGCATCCTCATGTACTTGGACGATATTCTGATATACTCTGACAACTCCGAAGAACACAGCAACCATGTCCATGAAGTCCTTCTCTGACTCCAGAAACACAACCTGTATGCTCGAGCTGACAAATGTTCTTTCCATGAGAGGATGGTTGAGTACCTCAGATATATATTATCTCCAAATGGACTTAGACGCTTGTTCGGAAGGATGCTGTTATACAATATTCTGATGTATACAAGATGTACATCATAATTTTAATAATGATCATAAAAATAGGGAGTTACAATCTGGATATCTTTAAAGATTTCAGATATCTGAGTTTTTTTTGAATATCTTAAATTTTTATAAATATAAATATATATTTCATATTTTAATAAACTTTAAAAGATAAGATGTTTGTTATGGATGAACATAATTATTTATTTGAATATAACAGTAATATATATACTAATATTATTGGTATAATAGAGAATATTTAGATATACAAATACCAGGTGAGGATTCAAGATACATTAGATTATTTGACCAGTATAGTACAAGAAAGAATGAGTGAAAGAAATTAAGTGTAGCAGGAGTAGAATATTCCCTTGAAGCAGTTGCCACCAGCAAATGAAAAAAAAAGAATTATTTTTGAGAATCATGTCAAAATATCAAAATATGTTTTAAATCTAAGTAAATTATATAAATTTGAGAATCATGTATGAAATATCAAAATATGTTTTAATATAAGTATATTATATAAAATTTGAGGAAATGGGTTGTATATACATATTTGATGTATTTCTGAACAAGCGTCTTACTATGGACTCCAGCAAAGTCCAGGTAATACAAGATTGGCCAGAACCCTGCAAAGTCAAAGACATGCAATCCTTCTTAGGATTTGCCAATTTCTATAGGTGTTTCATATTCAACTACTCTGACCTCACATTCCACTGACTTGTTTAACTCGTAAAGGAACTCCATGGGAGTTCTTGGACTCCTGCCAGACATCCTTTGAAATGTTAAAGAGAGCTTTCACTACAGCTCTGGTCTTATCACAATGGAACCCAGGATCTCCAATCATTCTAGAAACCGACACCTCTGACTATGCACTGGCGGCCATTCTATCAACCATCTCTCCAGCAGACAATGAGGTTCATCCAATAGCTTTCCATTCTCAGACTTTCACGGCAGAACTCAACTATAATGTCCATGATAAAGAACTACTTGCAATCTTTGAAGCTTTCAAGTCCTGGCAACATTACCTCGAAGAATCTCCAACTCTGGTTGATGTCATCACAGACCACAAGAACCTTGAATACTTTTCAACTACTAAACTCCTTACTAGGTGGCAAGCCCACTGGTCCAAATTCCTGTCCCAGTTTAATCTGGTAATCTGTTTCCATCCCAGCAAACTCAGCACAAAACCGGACTTGTTAGCTAGATGATGGGATGTCTATCCCAAAGAGGGAGGAAATGATTATGCAGCAGTAAATCCACATAATCTTAGGCCTGTGTTCACTAATAAACAGTTAACTGCTTCCCTCCAAGCAACGACATTCTATTCTCCAGTCCTCCAAGCAGCCATCACTATGGACATTGATACACTCCACTCTGATATCCAATCCACACTCTGATCAGATCCAGCCATCTCTGGACATCTCATTAAACTGACCAATCACTGGTCCATTGACCTGGAAGGCTTACTCCATCTTGACAACTGCATCTATGTTCCTGATGTGAACAATCTCTGACTCCGCATGCTCCAGAACAAACATGACCATCCAATCTCTGGTCATTTTGGACAGAACTGAACTATAGAACTAGTCAGGTGGGACTATGTCTGGCCTGAACTCTGTAGTTCCATTAAGTCCTACATCAAGTCTTGTACCACTTGTATGCACTCAAAGTCACAGAGACATCATCCTTATGGACTACTCAAGCAACTCCCTGTTCCAGAGAGTCTGTGGAACTCCATATCCATGGACTTTATCAAGAAGCTCCCAGCATCCTCCAGTTACAACACCATCTTAGTTATTGTGGATCACCTCACCAAGCAGTCCATTTTTATTCCTACGATTGATACCATCACAGCTCCTATGCTTGCAAAACTATTTGTGCTCCATGTCTTGCCAAGCATGGAGCTCCATCACACATTACCTCCGACCATGGTATGGAGTTTGTGTACTCCTTTTTCCAAACCCTTGGAAAAGCTTTGGACATCAAACTCCATTTCACCTCTGGATACCACCCAGAAGCCAATGGACAAACCAAACAAATGAACCAGACTCTGGAACAGTACCTCTGAGTCTACTGCAACTACCAACAGGACAACTGATCCAACTTACTTCCACTCGCAGAATTCATGTATAATAATGCTCCGAACACCACTACTGGCTTATCTCCATTCTTTGCCAACAAGGGTTATCACCCAAACATCTCCGTACACCCTGAACAAGACCTCGCTTCTTCAAGAGCTTAAAACTTCACTGTGGACCTCCATGAACTCCATCAGCATCTCCGAAAGACCATCTCTGATGCTCAATTCTGATACTCCACCTCTGCTGACCATCGCCAATCTCTGGCCCCAGACTTCAAGGTTGGAGACAAGGTTTTTGTCAAATCTGACAATATCTGTACAACAAGACCTTCCAAGAAACTATTGGAAAAATACCTTGGTCCTTTCGAAATCATTGCTCAAGCAGGCTCTAACTGTATGGGAACCACCTTTTCCCTATCAAATTCCATTTATGCAGCACCAATGTGCTATTCTTTGCTTTTCCATTCCTAGATATCAGCATATATTTGGTGCTTGTACCTGGAATGGACTTATTCAAATATTCTCTATTTTTCCATGTTTTTCTGGGAATATTCCATGCAGAACTCGGCCCAGAATCATTTATTTCTGCTGTGCTACAGTTGTGGACCCATAGGCACCCACAAACCTTCACACAGCCGGCTCTCCACCTTTGGACCAGGCATTCGGCCTGAATTCAAGCTCAGATGTCTCTGATCAATAAATATTCTCTAACTTGACAACCACAGCCTCTCAGGGCACTATTTTCTGTGCAGATCATCACATGAGATGTGGCTATCCATGGCTGTCCAAACCAGTGCAGAAAACAGGGTGGACACCCTTCTTTTTGCCTGATCAGTGCCTAGTTCAGGGATCAAATCAGCTGATTGCCTTGGAATATTCTACCCCTTTCCATAACATTCTAGCTGTTTCCTTCTATTATTAGATAGAACTTTCCAGAACCATTATTCAGCTCCTGATCAGTGTTAATGCAGTGATCAGAACCTGTGATTGGCTTGGAATATTCTACCTCTTTCTTCCACCTTCCACAACCTTCCAGTAGCTTCCATCTATTAATAGTAGAATATTCCAGAACCATTAATCAGCCCCTATAAATACAATATAAGGAGGCCATTCTGCCTCTGAAATAGTAACATATCCATCATATTCTACCCATCTTCTGCACACCAGTGTGACTAGAGTGACATACAGTGTCATCCTCTATCTCAGTAACTGTTGATTACCAGTTCAAGGATCTTTTACAGTTGTGTTCAAAGTAGTGATATTCCTGCTTTGGGCATGAGTGTAGTATCTGCCTCACATGACTACAAATCTACAGGGTGAGATTGTCTGTCAATAGTCCTGCCATTAGTGCTCTTGTTTAAGTAACTAGTGTGTACTGCCTTTGCAGAGCATTAGAAGCTTGAACTTGTGTGAAGCAGTTGCTAGACTACTTCACACATCGCTGTTACCTGCTTCTGAGTGCCACTGGTTGGAGTTGGATTCATCCACCTACTTCCTTTAGCCTCTAAGTGCATTCCCATCTTTTTGGAATATCTGGACCCCTAAGCGTCCATGAACTCTAGACTCTGGAAGTCTTATTCATTTCTTGCTGCTAAGAAATGTATTACTTTTCTGCGTATAGTCTGCATTGACCAATACAAAGGATTGTAACCAAAGTACAAACGTTAAATTGTTTCTGGAGTTGTGCTGCAGCAGGGTTTGATATTCTTCTCAGCTGTTCATTCACGGAATTGTGGTGATTTAGAGTTTGCCCTAACACGATAATTTTGCAGGTTCCAAAACAGTCACATATGGTGCCCAGAGCTTCCAACTCCAGTGCATCCAACTCCCTTTGGAGCGGACCCCACCTCTGTCCCATCGTATAATGATGGAACATCCCCACAAGCTCACCCATATAGGCCTCGATGCTCTGGAGAGCCACATTTGTCCTTTCGGTGTGCTCAGAAACCTTGATTAATCAATGGGCCACCGCAGCCACATTAATACTAACATCCTGCACAGCTTCAACCAAGGCAGGAGGCATGGTTTCTGTGGCAGGACCCATACTTGTGGCCCTAGCCCATCAATGTTTGGGAGAAGGATCCACTGTGCTACTGCCCTCCTTGCAATCATGTTTCTGTCAAGGAGGAGCACTCCCTTGTACCTCACATTTCAGCTGGTTTGTCTGGCATGCAAGGCAAGAGCAAGATTTCCCAGTCTAGGAAACAAAAGTAATAATCAGTAGGATATACCGACATCCAGTCACTATGTTTCACTCACTGTTGCCCACTCACACATGTCATTGCGCTTGATGCACATATCGCATACAAGGTCCAATTTGGATCCTTCATCCGTATCCTTATCCACCTCCTTGCCTTTCACGACTACCCTCAATAATGACCTTTTCTTTGTGGCCTCTGCCCTGACTTGAGCCACCTCAGCGGCCCTCTTGCAAGCTGCTGCCTCCCTCATGATCCTCTTCTCCTCCTCTGCCTTCTTCTTCTCTGCAGCATCAGCCTCAGCAATCAACTTATCCAACAGCTCATGTGCCAACTCAAATGCATATACTGCAATTTTCCCATGATGCTGACTAAGATCTCATGGGCTCAATCTAGAAGAGAGATACTGTTACATCCTGTAACACCAAGTCCAAACTCCAGACCTCCATCTCCTTCATCTCCATCCCTGTTGAACTCCACCTCCATCAACTCCACCTCTGTTTTGGAACCCACAAAATTATCGTGTTAGGGCAAACTCTAAATCACCACAATTCCGTGAATGAACAGCTGAGAAGAATATCAAACCCTGCTGCAGCACAACTCCAGAAACAATTTAACGTTTGTACTTTGGTTACAATCCTTTGTATTGGTCAATGCAGACTATACGCAGAAAAGTAATACATTTCTTAGCAGCAAGAAATGAATAAGACTTCCAGAGTCTAGAGTTCACGGACGCTTAGGGGTCCAGATATTCCAAAAAGATGGGAATGCACTTAGATGCTTGTTCGGAATCATGTCAGTATACAATATTCTGATGTATAGGAGATATACATCAGGATTTCAATGATACATAAAGCCAGGGAGTTACAATTTGGATATCTTAAAAGATTTTGGATGTGTGAAATTTTCATAAATATAAACATATATTCTATATTTTAATAAACTTTAAAAGATGAGATATTTGGTTGAGATGAACATAATCATTTACATGGATATAATAGGAATGTATGTATTAATATAATTGGTATTATATAGGGTATTTAGATATACAAATGCCAGGTGGGGATTAAAGATAGTTCAAATTATGTTACAAGTATTGTATAAGAAAGAATCAATGATATTTGGATGTTCCCTCAAGAGAGTTGCCACCACTAAATAGGGAAAAAACAATTATTTTTGAGAATTATGCCAAAATATCAAAATATGTTTTAATCTAGTATATTGTGTAAAATTTGAGAATCATGTTGAAATATGAAAATAAGTTTGAATTGAAGTGTATTGTATAAAATTTGAGGAAAATAGGTTGTACATACGTATTTGTTGTATTTCTGAACAAGCGTCTTAGAGGCTAAAGGAAGTAGGTGGATGAATCCAACTCCAACCAGTGGCACTCAGAAGCAGGTAACAGCGATGTGTGAAGTAGTCTAGCAACTGCTTCACACAAGTTCAAGCTTCTAATGCTCTGCAAAGGCAGTACACACTAGTTACTTAAACAAGAGCACTAATGGCAGGACTATTGACAGACAATCTCACCCTGTAGATTTGTAGTCATGTGAGGCAGATACTACACTCATGCCCAAAGCAGGAATATCACTACTTTGAGTGCAATCAAGTATAGTTACACAACTGTAAAAGATCCTTGAACTGGTAATCAACAGTTACTGAGATAGAGGATGACACTGTATGTCACTCTAGTCACACTGGTGTGCAGAAGATGGGTAGAATATGATGGATATGTTACTATTTCAGAGGCAGAATGGCCTCCTTATATATTGTATTTATAGGGGCTGATTAATGGTTCTGGAATATTCTACTATTAATAGATGGAAGCTACTGGAAGGTTGTGGAAGGTGGAAGAAAGAGGTAGAATATTCCAAGCCAATCACAGGTTCTGATCACTGCATTAACACTGATCAGGAGCTGAATAATGGTTCTGGAAGGTTCTATCTAATAATAGAAGGAAACAGCTAGAATGTTATGGAAAGGGGTAGAATATTCCAAGGCAATCACCTGATTTGATCACCCATCAGCTGATCTGATCCCTGAACTAGGCACTGATCAGGCAAAAAGAAGGGTATCCACCCTGTTTTCTGCACTGGTTTGCATAGCCATGGATAGCCACATCTCAGGTCAAGATCTCCACAGAAAATAGTGCCCTGAGAGGCTGTGGTTGTCAAGTTACAGAATATTTATAGATATCTGAGCTTGAAATCAGGCCGAATGCCTGGTCCAAGGGTGGAGAGCCGGCTGTGTGAAGGTTTGTGGGTGCCTATGGGTCCACAACTGTAGCACAGCAGAAATAAATGATTCTGGGCCAAGTTCTGCATGGAATATTCCTGAAAAAATATGAAAAATTAGATAATATTTGAATAAGTCCATTCCAGGTACAAGCACCAAATATATGCTGATATTTAGGAATGGAAAAGCAAAGTATAGCACATTGGTGCTGTATAAATAGGATTTGATAGGGAAAAGGTGGTTCCCATACAACCTCCATCAACCCCAAACTCAATTATTGTTCTCTTTATAAGTAGTTTCTTCTTATGGGTTACAACAAACCTCCTTTTTATATTGTTTAGTTTTAGTTCGGACTTGGGTCCAAACTCCAAACTCCTTTCCATGTTGTACTCCATATCCATCTTATTGTCTTATTGTTTTGGTTTCAGCATTCAATTCTCCACATACTTATATGGGCTACTCTCTGTCTATTACAGTGGTTCATATATCAACTAAGATTTGCCCCATTAACTTCTTGGTTGCTAGCTTCTTGACAAGTACCTTCTTGACAAGTCAAACTCTGGATCCTTGATCCAACTCTGTACTCCAAACTCTGAAATATTGGACCAACAATCCAAGGGGGCACAACACACAAGTTGAAGCCCAGTCCACTTAATCCAACTCAATAGTTATTGTCCCCACTCTGTCTCTGGTTGAACTAGAACAGTCAAGTCCCCTCCCTTTCACCACTAGCAGCTGAACTCCAGTTATTCCCTTTGATCCCCCAAGTTTTCCAGCCCTTAACAGTCATCATCTTCCTTCTTCTTCCCCTTCTCATTGCAGTCTGCCTTCATATGCCCTGTCTTCCCACACTTCCAGCATTCAATGTCCATCTTCTTGGTCTTTGAGTTGCTTCCAGTGGGACAGCCTTTCCTGCAGCCCTTTGTAGCTGCAAGGGTGCTTTCAGCTGCCTTCAATTGACATTCTTCTATTTTCAGCCTATTGAACTCCTCAAGTAAACTTTCAACAATGGCCTCAGGTTTTATTTTGATCTGAGTGTGTCTTGCTGACAGTGATATCATGTTAATGAGTGCACAGTACAACTTGGGGAGTGATCTGGATTACTGACAAGTTCATCATTCATAAGATCTGCTTCCATTCCCACAAGCTGTTCCTGCATACACATCAACATCTCCAGGTGCATGCATACATTGGAGTCATCTTCGCACTTCATTTCATAATGCAGCAGCATATGTCCACTTTGACCATGAGTGATGTGTTCTTGTGTTTGGTGCAGGCTGCACTCCAAAGATCCTTCACAGTTGACAACTTCCTGACCTCTATCAAGAGTGCCTCCAGAATCATCCTATAAATCTGCACCTTTATCAGTGCTTCATGCTGGTAATAGTCATCCCAGTGCCTCTTGGCCTTTATTATATGCAGGGAGTGGGTCTGGCACTCTAACCATGCCATTGAGGTGTCACATGACACCTTTGTTTGACCTGAGTGTGGCTAGCATCTGGGTTTTCCATGTGACCCAGTTTGACCCATCATGGGCAAGTTTGGGAACCACAAAACCTCTCATACCATTGTTATCAGCAGGGCCCATAACCTGTAAATTTATTCACATGGCTATGGAATTACTCAAGTTTCTAGTAAGAACACTGAAGAATGGCATTGAGCAGTACCTATGGAGTTACTGTGCTACTGTAAGTAAAAGCAAAATGAATCCAGAACAGATGCTCACCTCAGCGTTCTTACTAAACACTGAGGTGTTACATGAACCGGCCACGCCTGCATAGCTGGCATGGGTTACGTGTGTTCTAGCTTACTAACACCGTTGCCTCAACAGCAACCATATCGGAGAGCTGCCTGCTCGTTCAACGATCAGATCCATTGTGGGAACTGCTTACATAATGCAGCCATGATCTTCACCACTGGTAGACAGTGCATGCGGTTGACGAGATGCAGTCGTCAACATAGCACAAGTGTTGTGCCGTGAGTTTGCATAGAACTGTTGCATCCCCGTCCAGATATTCATGCAACATGCAGGAAAGGTACTTCGCACACCAAAGGCACCATTTGGGCTGAAGATCCTTGGCTACCTCCACTCATTTATCACCCACAAACCCATGGCATTCCAGCAGCAGTCCTCCATTTCCGCTCACATCACCCAATCCTGCTCGACCTTTTCACCTACCTCGCAGTCCGCACTGCGTCAGCACTCGCAATTCCTGTATCCCGTCCTGTTTTTCTTCCTACACAACGCACCCTATGGACCGTGCCACGCGGGCCCTTTGCACATAAAAAGTCGCAGGAGAACTTCGAGCGTAAAGTTCACAAGCGAGCCATAAAAGCCTGGGATGCCAATCCTGAGATAATCGGCGTATGGGTCAACTACTTGGAGACATATCATGTAGGTGGTGTAGGTTTAAGGACTATCCGCTGGGAGCGTGCTCCTGTCGGATTTGGGAAGTTGAGGTTAGACGGCCTAACGAAGCAACTGGAGTCAATAAGACGGAAGACTGATCGGGGACAAGTTGCGGCGCTTGGAGAAGAGATAGTGAAGATAGAGGCACGTGCGGCAGGCGTTTCTAGCTAGCGGCGTTCTAGTAGACGTGGATAATAATACTCAACATCTGCTACTCCGAGAGGCTCACCCAAGCCAGCTTTTTCCTTACGGGATAACCAATACCCTCAGTTCATAGACGACCCCAGCCTGCGGTGTCTATTTGTTTCTGTCCTCCCTGATTGGTTTCTTTATAAGGCGAAAGAGGCATTAAACTTGTGGTATTACCTGGTGTGAAAATCGCCGGATGATGAGACGAGACGTCCGACCAACATCTGATGAGCTTTGGAGGCTTGGTCGTACTCCATTTTCCAACTCTCGCGAGAAGTCATGTGCCTTGTAGAGGCCACCATCTATGACCATGTAAGTCCTACACCAATGTTTTCCCCTGAATCGACTATTAGGACAAATGAAACTGCCGGTTTCCAAAACCAAAGACTCATTATGTGGGTTAATATTACACGTCCTGAACCAATTTTTGATTAGAGATGATAACATGGATCATGGATCATGGGCTATGTATAGAAAGAAATGATGGCAATGAGCGTGCTTTGCTGCAGTACAGCTTGCCTAGATAGGAACTCAGTAGGCCTGGCTAATTATAATTGGCTGCCGCGGACTCAAAGCTGTGGCGCGAGGCTTTCTCGAGGCTGGCACTGCTGTTGGCGTCCGTGGCTTGTTCCTGGGTTTCCTGGAGCCGTGCCATGTCAGGCTCCGTAGAAGCTGAGCAAGGACTGTACAGAGAGGTGTCCCGTCGGCTGGTGCAAACTGGAGAGTGGGACAGGTACGATTTCCTCAGGACTCTTGACAGAGTTCCACCCAACAAGGACAAGGGTTCACCTCGCTATAACAGGATCCTCGCACTTCTGGCACAGAAATTGAACGAGAGCGGCTGGACAGACGACTTGAGACACAGGGGGATGGGTGAGGGATTTTGGCGCATGTTAGCGCATCTTAGGCAGCCCATCTAAGTGGTTTCATTTGCAGAAGCAGCCCGACATTTGGAACCTCTGAAATTTCACGCATTACTAGAACAAGTTGAGCCACATGCACATGGTAATTGATGCTCTACTTTCCGGGCATATTACAATTCACCGGCAGAAGCAGTGTCCATTCCCTTGGTCATCAAACAGGACATCATGGTCCTTATCACACAATTCTTGGAAAAACAATTTGAGAATTGAATAGGTGTGATTTCAAATCAGTTTGATGATATGCTTTGCTTACCGACCACATATCTCAAGCAAGTTGTTACACTCCACATCCATTTGCATCAGCACGTCCACCGCATGTACCAATGTCTTAAACAATTTTATGACCACACACCCTCCAGTCTTCTGATGTCTTACTGCCAACCTATCATCATAACTACTATATTGGTATGAATATAGGGCTGATGGTCTCGCTGTGTTTACCTCTTGTCTGCACCATGTGAGAAAGTGAGCATCAAGTCCGGACGTCATGCTCAGGGCATCGCAACTCTCCAGCTTCTTCGACCCCAGGAGCTAATTTCAACGAAACCATTAGCATAGTAATCCGTGTTAGGAGATGACCCGTGCAGCCACCGCGCAAATAAAACGCCCAGCGTGATCATAACCATAAAGGTAATTACACTTTGTACCGTCGCCCGGTTCTTGTAAAGAATGTCTGTAACACATACACCTGAAACCTAAATCGTATTTGAGATTGTTAAGATACAGGTGTGAAAGCAACTGAGCTTACACTGCCATCCCGATGATCACAAGCGTCTCTAATACACCATACCAGAAGATTCGACTGCCGGGAAAGTGAGAAAGAACGTGATTAGATGCCAAAAAGCATCAGTACGCACGACTGTGTTGATTCCACGACAGAAAAACCCCTTCGTTCCCGAGTATGAAAGCTACAACCAGGAATCGGCATCATAAAGGTGGTATCACCGTTTAAGCACTACTTACTGCTTCTGAGTACGTCGAATACTTTGTAGCATGCCACTGAGTCTATAAATGCTTTCCTCTAGTGCACTCGTGTGCTCCGAGATTTGGCCCGGCTTGGCAGACGCTTCCCTACGGGGCTCGCTCTCGACCATAATGTCAATATCAATTAGCTTTCCCGTCAGAGTCGACATGTCGTTCTCGAAACAGAAGGCATATTCTCCGACAGTGTTCGCAGTAAAGACGTAATCACCCTGACGTTCTCGGACGCCGTCAAGGAGAACCTTTTCATTAGGATCTTTGACCTCAAAGTCGATGTCGAATGATCCGCCAGATTGAACCTGTTCATAAGGTCTGGGTATGAGGGTCCACAGAGGGGGCAAGATATACAGACTGCAAAATAAAACTGGAAAGTGATATCGGTGCCTGTTCGGGCGTTTTATATATTGAGAATACAGCACGTACGCCTATTTTTTCTCCTGCCTTGTCAACGTCCGCATAAAAACATGATCGTTCGTTCGCCGCGACGGCAGTCGTGAGTGCAGATGCAAAAGCCCAGGAAGCAGAATTGAGAATGGAAGCTGTAAGAGCGAGCCTTGAAGCTAGCAGCTTCATGAGATGCAACGAAATGGACACGTATGGTTAGATGCTTATGTCAGCGCCTTTTAGTCGCTTGTGCTGTTGTTGCGCTGCAATGTGCTCAGCTTATAAGAAAACTCCGTTCTGTTCAGGCTGGTTACATACGTTTTACTTGCTTAGGATTACGCACTATACCACACTTGTGTGTTTGTGCGCATCCTCTCCACTACTCTTTTGCCGCAATCATGATGGCTTGGCCCTTCTGGAAAAGAACTGGAGGGTATTATACCAAAGTTCGGTGGATCGCTTCCTAAATGTTACATGACGTCTTTGATTATCTTCAGTTATCTTCCACCTCGTCTGCCAAGTAAAATCACCCTGATGGCCTCCATAGTATACTCGACTCGAATGCCACTCTAAGGCGGTATACTTGGAACAATTAGTCTAAATCGTACACTTATATCTCATTGCTTTGCTCCCACTCCCTGGACATTGGGCTTTTGGTGTGTCGCCTTTCGTGGACATTCGTTTACTCGCTCTGCTATCCTCCGATACTTCCGCTTTCGTTATAAAACTATCTTCCAATGTTGTAGAACTTCTCATCAACAGGACACATTCATCAAAGGCTTTTAATAAAGCACGCACCCAAATAAAACTGCGGACAACGCTTTAGTTATGGATATGGTTCTATTGATTGCTTCGCATGCCTGAATTTGACACAATGATTTTACGTAGCTGGTTCACGACCGTGGCTGTCCGCACTACGAAAAGCCATGCATGCCTTATTTCGATCTCCTTCGAGCGATGTAGGGTCTGTTGCGGACAGTACGCTCACCAGATACATCACGCGGCTCCATTAGTAATCAGCTGTACAGTTAGCTGTGAAGATCGCGTATAATACAGCTAGTTTTTTACCTCCGACCGTCGTATAAGTTGCTGCTCAACAACTCTCGTTGCGCTGATATGTCTTCTGCGACGGATAATATAGAAATCCCTTCGGCCGTGCATTCGCATCCCCGTTTGAACGACTTTGCGTGCACAGAGTCATCTCCGTCGCTTATTTACAATGATTCGTTTCTGACCGCTCCTGTGCCTAACACTGCTGTTTTCCAACAGCCTATCTCCGCTCTCATTATGTCTCCTCCGCCTGCTTTATCTTCGTATTCAGTCTTGTCCCCAGTGACCTCTTTTCAAGCATCTGCTCTCACGTCACAAGACAAAGCACCCGCAGGCAACCAGACAGCATTGCCTAGGACTCCAGAAATTTCCAGAGCCTTGCCTTTTGCTCCTCATTTTCTCAGGTCAACTCCCAAGCTGCTCACAGATAGTCCATTGTTTTCTCTAAACGACAGTCCATTCCGAGCCTTGAATGACACTACCTTACCCCTGCTGCTGGATTCGGGCAACTCTCCCGTGGTTAGAAGATCTCAAGGAGACATCACACCAGTGTTTGGTCGCGGCGGGGAAGTCATCCATGTGTCAGACTGCCCGAAACGCCGTCGCGATATTTTTCATGACTCTGCGGGGACCGTTACGTACCACATGGAACTTAGCCCGGAATCGCACTCGCCATCTTTACGAAAACGCACCACGCCCTTTCTTCAACGCCTCCATCAGTGTCAAGATTCACTTTCTCCTTCGACAGATACAAATCCTGGTCCTTGCCTCGCTTCTCCATTTATTTTGAAAACCAACTCAACTCAGGTTGCCTCTACTGAGAAAACATCAACAACTTGCACTTCGCATACAACTGGAACACAATCAAACTCTTGTGCAGAGCGTACTCTTCTCCTCGGCCTGGGTTCTTCACCTTTGTCCGAAGCTAGCTCTACAGATATACCAACATCAATCATTCCTCTCGATTTGCGAACCATGTTCGAAGAGGAGGACCAGAAGCACCGGATGACGACACGTTCGAGGGTGAGGTTGTCTGGTGGCTCACTACAATCTGCATCTGATGCTTCCACCCTGGGGGAGTTTGGATGTCAAACACGGAAGAGAAAGCATATCATATTCCAAGACGACATTGGCAGCAACAGAGCGATACCATCTGATATTGGAAGTTATGAAAACGGCTCCCTGCCCATGAAAAGGAGAGACACTAGCGGAGGAATCAGATCCCAGGCTCGGCGCACGGTCATGCTGCCCCAGACAGCAAATAGGGTGGCGGGTCTAGTCACTAACTCTTTAACCAATAGATACACCGCAGGCGACACACTCGTCCTGCGACAGGCTATTTCTGACTCGGATCAAGCAGATGTAGAACCTACAATACCGACCACTCCAAAATCGCAGCGCACGTTTCCATCCAATATTCCCATCAATCCTATGTTTCCAAAGTTCTATAGGCAATTTCCAATCTCATCTTATTTCTATCCTGAAAGTATCAGCGCGTCCGCACTCGCAGAGTACGGCCCATATCTTGATCATTTGCATGAAACTAATCTGTACGTATCTTTCACAGCGAAACCACAAAGCCTGCTCCTATTGCACAACTCAATGAACCCCGGGATGCTTACGATTTATACACTCCAAGGTTCACACGAGGCATCGCGAAAAACAAGCTCGGATTATGTCCTATATGCTTCGAATCAATCCAGCGTGGTGGCGCAGATCGTGCCGAATGGCTTTCCATGAAAATCTCTGCGTACAAGTGGTAAGTTGTGTAGCAGAGGTGATCATCAGCGGATAACAACGATGCTTGCATCTTCAGAGAGAAGTTCTTCTTAGTATTGCTGCATGGGTCTGATGTTCCGTATAACCTGCCTTTATTTCAGCTATCATATGCAGTATGCCCATGGTATGTATTACTGATGGTATCTTGGCAAGGCATATTGAAGTTCTTTGACGTTGCAGGGATATCTCCGACAACAGGACTACCTTTCTCTCCTCCAATAGCATTTCGCACTGCATCAAGACCGTTGTCGGCGGTCCGCAAGCAGGAGAAGACTGAGTTGTTACAAGGCAATTGCCACAAATGCCACAAGTGGGTAGCAATCGAGGGTGTTAAAGCCGCTGAGGTCAAGGTGCGTAAGGATTCTTGCAACTATAATCGTGTGGTTATATCGCTTATGCTGGGCATCCGAAAGGTTAAAGAACTCTTCTGGTAAGTTAATGTTCGAGATGCTGCGTTTGAAGGCTGTTCATGGTTTGGCGTTGCTCCTGAAGGTGGAAGCATGCTGCCTCATGCCACAAAGCATCAACGATCACTGGAGAGCGGAGTGTTCACTATCGCGACAAGGTCTTCTTCAGGCTGTGGCTATACAAACAGAGAACCAAACTGGTTGTGAAAGAGGACGTGGAAGGCAAAGATGAACAATGGCCCGACACAGATTTCCGTCCGTGATGTCAAGTCTGTATTCTGCTATATGCTTCCTTGCTCTGCGGTTTTTGCTTCTCTCCCGCTGTCGCCTGTTCCTAATAATGAATTGTGACACGACAACTTAATGAAATGAACTGATGACAAGACTCGACCCAAACTTCAGAGTTTAACAAGGCAAAAAGAGGACGCATGGGATAGTAGCCTTCACGCTGGTTAACTTCCAGGATAGATAAGGATACACCGAACAATGGTTCAAGTTGCACAGTGCCCCAAGCACTCGAGATTCAATTCCAGAGTATACGTATTATGGTTCACTGATCAGGTTTCAGGTGTACAACCATACTGTTGATACTCGGCTACATCAAGATCAACCGTGATTCTTGGACGGATACTCGTGAGATATATCGCTTGACGTCCCTCTTGAAGAATGTTTGGGATCTGACGGGAATCGAACCGGAGGTCTCTTGCACTCGTAGCCGAAGAACCGTTGGTTAAAGCTGTCAACCAACCACAGCCCAACGATCCTTAAGCGACGCCTTAACCACTAAGCCATTGCGCCTTTACTGCCCTCCCTCCCGGATGTTCATGATAGTGATAGCGGTGACGCTCAACGCCAATAGCTACAACCCTAGAGTGCGTGCGCGCGCATTCCCTCTGAGTTTGCCGACAATCACGGCAAATGACGAGCAGCCTCCTTGTTGTAGTATTTCTAATCGACAAATACAATAACGAGAGGGCGAAGGAGATGCCGTGGTTGGAGCACGGAGTGAGCTAGTGGTTGCAATAAAGTTAGGACTCTACATGCTCATCGTCGACGAATGGAACAAGGTTCCGAGCCGACATACTAATACTAGTACCTGGGCAATCTATGTCGTTAAATAGGACGTAGTCAAGGTACTGGGTGAAGACGCACACGTCTACTATAAAGACCTCCTAGTTCCGAAATCAAAATCATAAAAATGGCATGGTACGCATGATTTACTTGCGTAGGGACCCTCATTGCACATTACTTGCTCACGCCTTGCTTGTACGAATGTACATAAAGCCATAAGCAGAGTTGCAACTACTTTAGTAATAAACGTTAAACCCCGAAGGCAATCAAGCCTGGATTGATCTTCGCAGGACCCACACAGTCTACCGTTGGCCAGCATCATACTTTCCACAAGCTATTAGAACCCGACGCTCAGGACTTGAAGCAGAGATATGGAAAAGGAGGATAACCATGGCATACCCCCACTGCTTTTGGTCGGAGAGTTTGTCCAGAGGCAAGGGATAGAAACCTTGAAAGGAACTCACCTGCGCAACCTGGATCGTTTCCATCGATGCTAGACGATGCGCAGACATGAATCGTATGACTTTCACAGGGTGATGGTCTTATAAAAATGGCCTTCAGCTTCTAATCGTTTATGAAGTACGGTATAATTCGTGCAGAGCTACTCTCGGCTTTCTTTGAAGTAACGGCAATCTGCACTTTAGTCATGAACATAAACAAGTCTGTTCAGGGAATTTCGTGGACTCCAGATCGGGCAGGGATTGTCCCAATCTATGGTGGTTGCAGGGACGAATCCTATATGAAAGTCTGACTTTAGTTCGTCCCGTTCCGTGGTTTCTGTCGTCTGGGATACATCTAGAAAATTCCCAGAGTATATTAAATATGCGCTAGCATAGTAAAAGGCATGTTGGGAATACCTTATACATTGGTGAGAACCATGTTGCTTGAAGCTGCGAGCAAATCCGGTTCCAGAAGGCTGGCCATCAGAAATCATGGATTCACTTGGTTCTTCAAGTTACCTGCATGAAAACAAACCATCATGCGAATTAATAGTAAAATGCGTGGCCTGGGTCGTCAGACATTGAAGATGCAGTTCCTCGAGATGGTGGACAGACGGAGCCCCACGAGTAACAAAAATGATTAGAAATATAAAGCCAAAGCTAATATCCATGCCTCAGACTATGAGTCCCGCAACGATGCATGCCTCGCCACTAAGGGGCATTGACGTGGAGGTGTTCCTCCCCGTGCCACAGTCTACTCGTTCGTCTCCGAAGGAGTTGGACATCCGCAAGACAACTCAGGCTTGTTCATCACCTACATATCCTTTTCTGAAAGCAATTAGATCATGAAAAGATTGATAATAAACGAGGAGACTGTGTGACAAAGAAAGACTAAACAAATGGATAACCGTGGCTGAAAGGGAATGAAAGATGAACCATTGGCACCTTAATGGTTTAGTCTCCGAGCCACGCTTACGTAACCGGCTTCATTTACTTCAAGCTCTGAGAGAAGCAATTCTCTCATAGCTCATGTCGACCCCCACATTCACGGTCAACGAGCGTGTGCTCTGTTACCATGGCCCCCTCATCTACGAGGCAAAGGTATAATTTACTGCAGCTGCGTCGCGGACTTCTATCGCTAACCTTCTGTCCTCTTAAGGTTCTAAAAACAGAGACATGGGATGAAACGAACACACAGCTGGGGACTATAGGCCCTCACTATTTTGTACATTACAAGGGGTGGAAGCAAACGTGCGCATTCTTCTTTTCCTCCGAATTAACCCAAAACTCACTTCACGGTACAGGTGGGACGAGTGGGTCCCCCCAGAGCGGATTCTCAAGTTCAACGAAACCAACATCGCGTTACAAAAGAAGCTATCAAGTGCAGCACAAAGGACTGCCCCTGCAGCGGCATCCAAGACCGCTCCGTCAAAGGAAGGCGCGTCGAGTTCAGCTGCTGGCAGAGGAGAAGCTAGGGAAGGTCGCGCAAGAAAGGAACCCAGAGGACATAAAAGAGGCCGAGATGAGGTCAGTTCTCTGTCCGCATCATTTGAGTTGCTGGATCCGCTGATTTTCTCGTTTATCGGACTTTTTTATCCGCTTGCTACGGTAATCGTCATGTGGAATCGTCCCTCTGTTAATGATCACACTCGCGCTTCGAAAGGATGAGAGTAACCGGAAACCAGAGTTAAAACTCATGGTCCCAGACGTACTCAAAATGATTCTAGTCGACGATTGGGAAGCGGTCACGAAAAATCACCAGGTGAGCTTGCTTGCCATCTTGGGGCTCTTGAGACTTATGTCCTATATTTCGGTATCTGTGACCACCCCACCATTCAATTCATGCGCCCATGCATCGATTACGACTTTGAAAGCTTGTCACTTTACCCCGAACACCAAACGTTCAAGAGTTACTACGAGAGTTTAAAACATACGTTGATGGCCTCGACAAAAAGCCTGCGTATGTAATCGACATTTTTCGCATGGAAATTTTTGATGATCGTTGGAAAATGTAGACATACAGAGGCTCTGCCGACAATAATGGCAGGATTACAATTATATTTTGATCGATCATTGGGAGCCAATCTCCTCTATCGGTGAGCTCTTCCTTTGACTTCTAATGGTTTGGATACATTTCATATGTCCTCTAGCTTCGAAAGGGTGCAATATGCCGACGTTCGCAAGCTCTATGTGACAGGCCCAACCGTAAAGGTAGGAGAGGAGAAGGATATGAGTAGTATCTATGGAGCAGAGCACTTTCTTAGGATGATAGGTATGCATCAATTTCCAGTGGCAATTCTATTGGGAGGCAACAATGTCTAAGTTACATTATGCAGTCAGCTTGCCAGCGATGATTGGAGGCTCGAATATGGATCCCGAGACTGTCAACGTGCTGCGAGATTACGTGCACGAGCTTATGACGTGCGTTCCACTTACTGTGTTCACTCTGTGGTATTGGCTCACGCCAGTCTATTTATGGCCTGTATTCATTAGATTCATGGTCCAAGAACGAGACCGTATTTTTCAACGGGAGTACGAGACCGCAAGTTCCCAGTATCAACATTTGTCTCGAACGTGAACTTGCTTGTTTGATTTGTAGAGTCATTCGTGTATGTTGTATTCATCTAGCCAACTGTTTGCAAAAAGATTTTTTCTATGTGCATGCGCAAGTAGAAACACACAGCATACTTGGGAGCCAAGATTGACGCCTGTTGAAAGCAAGCAATGATCGGGATTAGGACGATCTCTCTATGTAGGTATCCTAAAGTCAACGTAATATTGCAGAAGATATCTTACAACAGTGTGATGCCGCTGTCAATGTCAAGTTTGCCCTCAGAAATGATACCCAAACTCGGAATTGCCCCTGCAAGATCAGTAAGAGTCAATCAAGGCCAATCAGTAGAAACCAGAGATGTTGCACAAATTCGTAGTCTGGATTGATTTAATCATGAATATTGGTGTTCGAACATGCGCTGGATTGGATGCGCTGGGTGGGCAGTGGATTATTCACTACATCGTACAAACAAACAAGCCAGTATCAGGTGCATTTTGGCGGGCATATCGCGCGAGCAGACCATCGAAGTTAATGCTGGAGTCAACATTCTTCCTGAACATGATAGACGGCTTGAGAAGAAATACACAGCCGACGAGGTTTGTGACCAAGCTGTTTAAAGCGACGAATGCGTTGGTATGCTTCACAAATCTGACTAACTTGCACCCTCGAAAGACGTTCCGTTAAAGCAAATCAGGTGTGTATACCAACACGTGAGCAAGTGATGGACGAAATGTGCACGGCAGTGAATCCATTTTCCGTTGCTTTTAACCTCTTCAAGCTGAAGGCGGTAGGGGTAGGTGGCCGGAAGAGGGAGGGGGGGGAGCGAAGGTACATATGGTTTGCGTGGAGGCCTCTTCTAGCGTGCATGAGAGCTTTGTGGTGTAAACTTTGATTCTTGCGTGTTAAGCACTGACAAGCAGTCAATAACTACAGCCACCTGTTCACAGAAAGTCGCGGATACAATAGTGCGCTTCTTCAATGTTGTGAGGGCTACTCTTCACCGGATAAATAGTTCACACCAGACCAGTAAAAGTGCCTTGCACGGAGTCAACATATGAGCTAGGAGAAACACAAACTGAGATGTTCGAGAACTCACAAGTTGATTTGATCCGGACTCGTTTAGCGTTGGTCCGGTTCTTGCTATTACAACTATTACAATACTTATGGCTCTAATCCCTTGTCGGTACACCCCACGTTATTTAACCAATCAATGGTCACGTCTTCGAGATGATCATCAAAGTCGCCAAACTGGCGGTGAAGGCCCCGTTTTTGAATTAGGGCTGTGGCTCTGCGTGGGGACTCGGGGCTTTCCAATGTAAAAATCGAGTCAGCGGCAAATATGGAGGGATGCGAACGCCAGGAGGCACCGTTAGGAACATATGGCTAGGAACATACTGAACTTTCAGCAAAATGAAGTAAGTTGGTAAACATACTATTAACGCTGGTTCCTCGGTCCCCATTTTTTCTCCATCTATCTGTATGGTTTTGTTACGATCAATGGTGAGTATTTGTCAACCTTAATACACTCACAACAAGCGCAAACGCGCTATCGAAATCCTCTTTGATTTTTGAAGCAACCTTTTCGCCAACAGGTGCTAAAGCACGATCATCTAAACGCTCCGTTGCCTGATAATATCCCACTATTTGAAGCCCTTGAGATTCCGCATGAGTTTTGGCCTGCGACAGAGAATGGTTTTGCATTCAATTCTTTAAAGATCCTAACCATGAGTACATGAACAAACCAGATCCATCCCTATCTCCATCATAGGTGACAAACTGGTCCAGATATGTAATAGCGGGACTGCGTCAGAAACATAAACAGACGTCGCCGCCCGCTTCCCTAGAAGAACACCATTGACAGGCTTATGTGGGTGTTTAGCAGCGTGAAGAATGACTTTGACATATGCCTGGTGAGAAATAGTGTAGCTTGCCATCCTTTGGAAGGATGTCACAAGTCACACGAAAATATCATCTCCAATACCGAGTGTACGGCACCTTCAGCGATCTACTGCCGTCTCTGCCATACCATGCATCCAAGACAGGCAACTCCGAACAAACGAAGTGAACAGAACCAGTCACAACTGAAACTAAGGAAATGATTATATATAAGGTTGTGTCATTCGAGCCCAATACAAGCCGGGGCAGACACTTCACGTAGAGCTCTCTAACTTTGAGTGTGTAGTGGGGCCGGATGGCAAGCTAGGAACCCACATGCGTTCCATCACATCACGATGTAGCAAGAAGTTAGACATCTAAAGGGGTGATCAGTGACTTAAACAATACAGTAGTAGATATAGCCTCTAGTTGAAGTATACAGATCTCCTCGTCAACATTTCATGATTCGTGGTCTAGCTCGTCGTGGATCATAAATCCGAGCCGTCGTTGCGTTTTTGTCGCTTTTCTGCCTCCGGTTTGTCTGTGTGACGCGTTTTATTTAAATGAGAGACGCTGAGATAGGGGGAGTGACTTGCCGTTGTTCCTGACAGACAAAACTATCTGGAGCACTCTCCCAATCGTCCAACACATACTTCCCCCCAACCCGGCTTGATTCAGCACCATCTGCATCCTCCTCTCCGAAAAGATCCTGTGCGAGCTGTGTGTGACTTACACCTGCATACGTCGTCACACATCGTGGGTTCACCAAGATACGTGCTGGCCTGAACGCAGAGTTTGGAATCGACAGCCGAGATGGTGGTGGCGCATCTGGGAGTTCCACATCAGAATCTGGCATTGCATCGTAATCTGACCCTGCGTTTGCGTCAGCGTCTGGTTCAAGTGGAAGTGCCTGTCGCTTCAACGGCGCTGCGTCATTCACGACAACATTGCGTTTAGCCTTTGGCTTAGCCTTCGGTTTGGATTTCACGACTCGTCTGGGCTCATACACCTCATTCTCGTCTCCCTCGGGATCGAGCCATGCCATCCCACCGCCATTACCTATGCCTTGATCCCGCATCCCATCTCTTGCTGCGTCAATCCAAAGATCTCGGCAGAACCACGCTTGACTGGAATCCATACATGGCGCTTCTGGATCCCACTCTGGTATAGATTCACTAGTTGACAGGTTATGGTAGTTTTCTCCGGACCTATAGGAGATACCTCGATAGTATGATTGTGCAGGATCGACCACATGGGTACCCGACTCGCAGCAGAACACTTGGAAAGGGAGATGCAATGAGTAGCGTGTCGCGCCCTCTTTGTCACGGGGTGGACCTGCTTCAGGTTTTGACGAGGACTTGGATTGGCGGAATTGATCTCCGTCTATATCGCGCGTCCTCCATCTATATCATTATTAGCAATGATTTTGAGCAGGAAAAGGGTCTCCAACCTGTCTGAAAATATGAAGAACCCATTGAGTTCGGCCCAATCCATGCCGCACACCATGGCAGCTTCGTTGGCATCGCTCACTTTGATCAACTCAAGGATATCATTGGGACAAGTGAATCCCTTGAGCCATATGACACGGTGGAATCTAATCCCTCGTTTTTCAGCCAGTTCTCTCAGTGGCTGTAGCACCAAGTTGCGTGTTGTGGCCTCTTCCAGAGGGTAATATGCTGCACTTGGATCTTCTGTCATCCCAGGAACCCTGCGAATCCGAAATGGAACCCCCAGCAACGTCAAAACAGCTTCGCAAAGATCGAGAAGTGTTGGTGTGGCGTCTGTGGAGTCGTAATCCAACATTGACACGAAGAGGTTTTGCGTCCCCAGCCTTTTGGCAAGTTGCACAATAACGGCCAGTTGATCCACTAAGAAATGGTCTGCGGAATGTATTACGATTGCAATGTAATAAAGGTGGTCCTGGCGGACTAGTCCCTCGTAGTAGCCATCGTCGCGCTTGTTTTGACCAAACGGTCGTACAAGTGTTGGACAGAGAGCAGCGACCCATCCGTTGAGACCTAAGAGTTCCTCAATGGCACTGCGTACAGCCTGGGTATCCATATGAGAGGTATCGTGCCCCGTGATACTAGTGGTCAGTCCCA
Organism: Cantharellus purpuraceus; assembly: GCA_025174535.1. NCBI lineage: Eukaryota > Fungi > Basidiomycota > Agaricomycetes > Cantharellales > Hydnaceae > Cantharellus > Cantharellus purpuraceus. The sequence goes on from JALBUN010000015.1 coordinate 868,230, forward strand.
TCAGCATACAGTTCGAGGACAGAAAAGTTCATTTCACGTACTATGGTTTTTGAAAACGATCCCAATAATCAGCTACACCATTCCTTATCACATGGCTCAATAGATCATCGCTGTCGTCTCTACCCAGCCGAGCTTGTAAGAATGGGTGACGCTGTACATCGAGTGTCTTGTCAGAACGCGTGACAACACGTTGAAGAACATTGTGCTCGACAATCTCGTCTCCATTAGAAGGTTCAGACCCAAAGATGTAACGAAAAATGAAACCGATTGTGATGAAGACAAGCAACCGTCCAACACTACGTCGGCGGAAAGGAATCCCAACCGCCATGAAGGAATTGAAGTTCAAGCTCCGATGGAACCAGCACGTATCGCTCCCATCGGGTAGCTGTTGAGATCCTTGGGGCACCTGATAGTTGGTTATGAGGATTGCCGCCTCAGAGTCCCTTTTGAATTTGAACCCACATCATCCATTTAAGGAGTTTTATTCCAACGCCGATCCGAATGTATGGGGCCAAGTAGGAAACAAACTCATGAGAACCCAATTGTGATAGGTGCAATTGACGGTCACTTCTATTTATTCTTTTGTATTAATATCACCTCTCCACCATCCCCTTCTGTCCTTTCTAGATTCCTCCTAGTTATGAATCATGGAGTCCCTAACAAAAAAGAAAGTGCTTTTGGTGGACATGATCCACGCTTGAGTTGAATTCACGCTTGATTCGGTTTACAAGGTTGCATTATATTATGATGATGCTGTTACATTGTAAGCTTCGATGTGATGTTGTCCCGATTGACACTATACTTCGTCAACACCAAGACGTGGTCACGCCACCGTACACTCTGGCTCTACTGAACACTATCCACGTTTGACACCGAGACGATACTACGGAGGACGGGTTCCCTTTTCGCTTGGTTCTCGGTATGCTGTTACACGCGAAGGGCCGCCTACCCTTCCCCTGCTCTACGAAACTAAGTCTAGGGACAAAGATAGTATCTTGTGTGAGCGCTTTAAGGAGTTGACCGGAAAACGCTGTTGTTTCGAATATCTGATGTCAGGGGCACAAAGTGTGGCGTATCAAATCAGGTACCTCTTGTTTTGTATGACAGAATGTTTGAATTCCCCAGGCATCCCTGAGCTTTGTCACCCAAATTAGTTATTGAATAAAAGAGCGGGGAAACGAAAGTGAGAGGGTAGAGGAAATATTTATTCACACACCTGTTCGTTTAGGGAAATGAGAACAAGACTGTTTCCATCTTGAGCCAAACATCGATCACTCCCTGGCCGCCTGGTAGAGTCTACTTGCACCAGGATGACTTGAAACCTAAGTCATGAAAGACACGGGGCAACTTGGAGCACGAAAAGTCGTGATCTTATGTCCGGTTCATGGAAACCAGAGAGCTGGTCAGGAACTCCAACGGGAGAATAGACATTCAACCAAGTCCCAGGAACACGCCATTGTGGTTTTGAGCGTATAAGATTGTGTTGAACCCTGCAAGTGAGAATAGCACACGAAGTGTAAAGAGTCTGCACCTGAAACGTATGATTCTGATTTTACATAAATAAATGTCGCAATAAACCATGATAAAGGTCAGACGCGACGCGGCAGTGACCAGTTGGCACTATCATATGTCATCTAGTGCCAACGAATCTTATAGATGCACAGGACGTCTTTCTTGTATTAATTCAGGGTGCATGTTATTAGAGTTTATTGGGCCGATCATCAACTTCTATGAGTGACCATCACAAACATACAAACATTGCACCATGCTCGAGCATGCATGGCGTGGACCTTGTTTCCTGTAGAACACCACACACCAACTTGGGTATACTGAAACACCCAGGAATTGCAAGTGCATCCAAGGATTTAGTTGGAGACTCCAGGCGAGGTCCCACCCTTATCTTTCCATAGTGATGCGTCAAGATAAGGGATGATGGGATGAACGACGATGCAAAGTGTTGCACTTAGCTTTGTGGTGGGCTAGTACGAAGTCTCCGTCGTGATAACCTCACGAAGATAACTTACATGATCCTTGTATCATTACAGTATCAAGATGATGCCGACATACACACTTAACCCCTTCATCACGCTTCTCTGGGACCCCTTAACTAGAGAGAGACTTCTCCTAAATGGATGTGTCGACAAATGCACCAAAGGAAAGTCGGCTACACACTCCGCATCAATTGTCTACTCACCGCGACGTTATGCAGCTTCTTCGGATGCAGAAACGTGGCCGCAGCAGTTTTTAGCAGATGAGGTATGGAAATCGATAAGCAGGTCAAGTATAGCGTCGTCGAAGGCACACGATTGGACCCATGTCACAGGGGAAGATGATGCTCGACATCAACCATCAGAGAACACATAACAAATGATTTCCATCAGGAGACCAGCTTCAAGTTTTTGTACGTGATGCTACAGTGCTTCCAGGAAGGGCACTACACAGAAGATGGGCGAGAATAAACTTTAAGGGGAAAGAAGTTATCAGTTGTTGGCTACATCAGAGGGCTAGAGAGCCTCGCAAGATATTGAAGGAGGCCATATCTCATTCCGAATGGTCCGATACTCTGAACACAAACCTTTTGAGTCGACGAGATTGAGTGATTGGCAATTGGCCCTTCAGATGGTTGTCGTAAATCACCTTGGGAACGTTTACAGATATCCTGGGGCCTGGAACTTCTGATACATCGCATATAAAGCATTCTAGCGCTTGTACACGGTTCACTGCTGGGAACGGCAGTGATCTCACGACTCTAGGCGAGCTCTCATGCCAAGTACTGGCAGAGTGGACGGGTCTGTTCACAGCGCATCTGCGAGCGCCTATGGGGTAGTATCTGGATTGATTCCCTTTTAATGGGGCACTTCGTAGGAGATCTGAATTGAGAAGGCGTGCCTTGATGTCTGCGCCAGTTGACCGTAACGTCCAAGGAGTTTGCCCAATGGAGCTCGCATTAAGTATAAACCTGTGTTTCCTGGCGTCAAAGCTGTGGCATCCCAGTGTTGGTGACAGACCCGAAGACAGCCAACATGATGCCCTGTCTGATGGTTCCCGGAAGTTTGGGAGGCTCGGCTGCCATCGGAGTTCCAATAAACAGGGCTGGAGCTGCTCTCCAGTGGACGTTCTCACCGTATAGGCGCGAGATGGCGATTTCTCTGTTTGTATATAACGATCACGGTTTATACGAGTTTGTCTTAACCAAGACGTCTTTCTGTCCGTCCATCTCGCCCACTTTTACGAGCACGAAGGATAAAGACCTTCAAGCTTCAAGTCGGACCCGCTCTAGGTGTCGTTGGCACACCGTACATGCTCCACAGTTGACATGACAGCGCGCCCCGACCCGACTTCTCCTGTGGCCTTCGTCACTGCAACTCGCTATGTCCAAGGTAAGCTGACCGTGTTTTCTTGAAGCATCAATTGCTTCAAAGTGTCTGAGCGGCTTTGTCATCAATATGTAGTAGCCAGTATGACTCTGCTTCTCTACGACCATAGTAAGTACATGAGATTTGTATCTGCGCTGATTCACTTAATGAGATGCGTAACTGTGGCAGTTTTGACGGCTCGTCAAGAGGTCAGTTTATGGGTTTTCTCGTGCATTTCAAAACACGAGACTCATTTCCTTCATAGATCAACTTTGTATGGGTATGTATGTTACAGAAACAAAGACAATTACTATTTAAAGCCGTTGATTTGCGTACTATATAGCGCGGTGTACATCCTCGGTCATGGCCACGATACATTTTTTTAGCTGCACGGTATGCGCCCCTCACCGTGCTAGTGTCTAATGCCTTCAGTGGGTACCTCAAGATCTTTTTTCTGTAATGATCCTGACTTTACTTAGGTATCCTTGATTTCCCTCACTCGGAAAGTGTAAGTGTGTCGTTGCATTACTATTTACGATCTTAACTCGGATTTATCAAAATGTTTGCAGTAGTGAGCACTATCTGGATGTCTTCTCTTGACAGCCACTAATATGACAATTCTAGCTGTATGACTATATCTTGTAGATCCATCAAAAAGGCTGAATGAGTTTCTTTGGCCCCCTAGGTCGAACTTGGCTTCTCTTTCACGGATGGAGCGGGTTTGTGTTCTTCGCTGGTGTACAAGGTCATTCATTCGTTTCTCGCAATCTTGCATATTGAGTAAACAACACGAACTCTAGTGATCTCACAGCTACGTCTGTGGGCAATATATCGGAATAAAATGGTCATATGTACAATGACCGTACTTATTGTCCTTGCCCTTGCGGGAATGGCAGTAATCGAGGGTCTTGGATACCGACATTTTCAAGGTTCGTTATAAGCTTTCAACACCAAGGATTTACCCACTCCTCTTGTAGTCTCTCCTATACATGCTTTTGGACACCTACATGTCTGTGGCCCTAACCCCTTGCCTCATTATATTTACGCATTTTGGTGAGTCATTGCTTTTCTTATTTCCTTATACAGTATCAACTCTAAATCTAGGCTTCCCCCGTTACTCATTGAAACTATCTCGGTGGTGCTCGTCGTATACAAGGCCACCCAACACTTTCGAGCGGGTGCCCCTATGTCCTGGGCAGGATCACGCTTTATGAGCTCTATCGTGCGATATAGCGTGTTCTACTTTTTGGTGTCAGTTCCCGTTGCTGTATCCCTTCCACCCATCATATCTGATATCACTTGGATGTAGTGTTCTCTGCGTTTACATCGCCAATTTTTACGTGTGGTTACGGCTACCGGTAATGCGCTTATACACTAGATTCAGTGCTATGGTATTGATGTGCAATGATACTCCAGGTCTTTGCTTTTGAATTGTTCATTCCGCTCACGTTCGCACTGCCGAGTGTAGCAGGCAACAGGATGCTACTCTCGCTGAGGGGTGTCTTCTATGAAGACAATGCAGCACTCCCTGGTCCCAATAATGACAGCATTGGAATGAAAATTGTACATCCCGACAGAGGACTGGTCATTGAAACACATAAGCCGCTAGTAGAGTTCGATTCATTTTTCGGACAGAGCCACCCAACGACGGACTAATCATAGTATATCCATACGCTACGCATGATGTAGGCATACATATCCACCCTCATATAAATTATATTTATCGAGGATCCAACGACCATACCGCCGGCCTGCCTCTGGACTCGGAGTCATCGAGTAAAATTAAATGATTGGCGACACACGGTGAATGATATCTTAAACATTTGTCTTGGATCTCAGTACATCAGCGTGGCTCATGTCGATCAGTGCATCTTTTTAGCTTCAAAACCTGAAGCGTCTTCACGTGATAGCCAAAAACCACCCTGCACAGGTAGTAGGCGCTAGAGAGAGCACGATGATACAATCGCACAGGGTCCGTTAAAATATGGCCTTCCTTGTGGTGAGCGCTGGTGTTGCAGTAAGAATGAAAATCGCTATAACAAGCCATGCATTCGGATATTCTGCAGAGGATTCGATGCGGTCAACCGGAGGGGAGACATTCATTCTGCGGCGAGGAATCGGCATGATGTCATGTGATATCCACAGAGCCAGAAAAATACCTACGGTATGACCATAACCCTGTACAGAAAATCGATGAATAGGGTGTGGATGAGCTACTGCACAAAGATCTAGAGGTGTTTCAAGACAGCATGTTATAACTGTAAATTTTCGACACAAATATTTCCCGAACCCTCTCGCGTAGACCATTGATCTGAGGTGTAGAATATGTTGAATGTTCTGGGTGGCATTGGTTGTATCATCTACTGTCGCATGCCCTCATCATACGCCTTTTTTGTTGGCAATTTCTCACGACGTGTCATTGCCATTTACACAGCTTTCCCATTGACCTTCTACTGCCGTCAATCCTATGGCTGGCTGTGGTCTCTTGCATTTGGTACACAATGGAGCTAGCAATGCCCACCCCTGTACGTACATCGGTGCGGTGCTTCACATGTCAAATCATCATTATGCAAATCAACTCAGCGTATATTCTAAGAGGTCGTCGCATGTCACAATAGTCTGCCATTCACCATCTTCACTCTAGCAGATTCCATCAGCCTGCAAGTCTCTTGCTCCCCCCCTCCTGTCTTCGCAAAGTAAGGGCTAGCTACGCGGTCTCGCAGGCTTATGACGCAATGTCGCGCTCGCCGGCTCAAAATAAAGACGATTATGGAAATTGCATGAGTGCGGTACATGGGCTACCAACAAGTTTCCAATCTACAACAACGAACGAGGAGCAAAGCAAACGACAACAACATGAAAGCAACAGATCATTTAGCAAGCGGATATCCTAGGTACGACATGATAGTGGCACAAGCCATTACTTCGAAAGGGCATGTCCTTGGCGGCTGGACAACAGCCGGTTGTCCTCTTCAAGATGCAACATGAGTTGCAGACGTGCGATGGGCAGAAGGGCCAGCGGCATATTGCCGTTTGAACAGTTCAAACTCTTCCGCGAGTTTACGGGCTGTCTCTTCAGCGGCCTTAACCTCAGCCTTCGCCTTCTCTTCGGTGGCCCTCGCCTTCTCTTCGGTGGCCCTCGCCTTCTCTTCGGTGGCCCTCGCCTTTTCTTCAGCGGCCTTAACCTCAGCCTTCGCCTTTTCTTCGGTGGCCTGAACCTCAGCCTTCGCCTTCTTTTCGGTGGCCTTGGTCTCCTGTTCAGCAGTCATCCTCCTTTCCGTTTCCTCTTCTAAAGCTTGTTTAGCTTCTTGTAGCTTTTGATCCAGCCCCATATAATAATCAGCGTCTGAACATACAACGCTGATCAGAAACTCACCGCTCTCTTCCCAGCATCTCTGCGCTCCACGCGTAGGGCAATTGTTTTCTTCGCATCATCCCAAGCCTCTAGGTACTCTGCGTAGACTTTTTCTGGAGTGTCTGCTTTACCTCGCCTCACATAATAGGCTTCCGTTACGAATTGGAATTGGCCAACCAGGAGCGTTGTCTCGTTGATATCTTCCTTGTATAGGCTTGAGATTGACTGCTGGCCCGACGTCTCCAAGGCCATCTTCTTGGCTGCGTCGTCGATCAGCCTCTTTATCGTGGTGTAGATAATCTCTGAGTACCAGTAACACTGGTATTGCAGGAGCTCGTACGTGCGATGATGGTCGTGCACGACGCGGGCGAGGATCAAAGCTTCAGGCACTGATAAGTAATCCCCATGGATATTGAGGGCGCGGCAGCGATACTTGGTCTCGAGATCCGATTTAATAAAGGCATCTGTGCCGTCTGTGGAAAAGGTGATACCATCGGCCGCCGACAGTGGTCGTTTCTTTCTTTTCATCTCTGCTGCAGTTGGCAATACAAACAGTGAAGTTGGCCGGGGGGGTGGATGCCCTGGAAACGCGGGAGGCTCGATCGCTTTGATGCCGTATGGGTCCTTGTAAAAGCATAAGTCAATCGATCCGTCAATCACCGGCTCTGCTTTATCTGCGATGACGTCCTCTCCATTTCTGTCAACACGAAAGACAGATTTGCGAGGGGTCTCGCCATTGGACACGCGTTCCTCGACGTAGAAAACGAGAAACTCGTGAAACCAAGGCCACTTATCTCTCTTCCACCATTCTACCCGTTTAACGAAGGTGTCCCCCGCGAGCAATACTTCATCGGCCTCGCTTGCGACTGTCGGTGAGTATTGAACGCCTATGTGATCTCTTCGCCTCCCATTGGCGTTTACATTGAAAAGGGGGCCTTTAGTACGGTCGTTTTCCATGTCGTAGGGAAGGAATCGTGCAAGGAGGTCCTGAGCGTACCAAGTCCAAGTCTGGAGGATGTAACGCAACATCGTAGAGATTTTGCGAGGTTATAAGGGACAACTGGTGAAATGTGTGCAGGAGCTGGCGACTCATATTGCACGAGGCTGCTACCCAATTAGGACTTACTGCAAGTGCACCCACAGACACCCTCAAGTATCACAGTTGAACCTATCAAAAGGTTGCACGTGAAAACATGTAGGTTATTGTATGTTCACCCAAGTCTTGGGTATGGCACGTCCATTGATTGAATTGCGCCTCTCAATGCGCACCATGCACACCAGTATGAAGCCACCCCGCCAAAATTGTCACGGACCGGAAATGGGAAAGTAGACGACCTCACTTGATGATAACGGCTCAAGAGAAGACGCGAGTTTCATACACCACATCGCATTCTACCCACTCTCGACCACACCCTTGGCACTGCCGTGCCAAACTGCCATAGGGAGATCCCGGGCCCTGAAGGCAGAAACGTTTGAACGACGTTTTCGAAGTCTTGCACTGAGTTGCCACTGGGAAGATGAGTTCTCATCTATTGCTGCAATCGGATTGACCGTGGATGCGTGGATGCTATCCTATAGACCGATGTTTCCGTGTATGAATGCCAATTGACTTATCGGCAAGCATGAAGATGGACGTACCTTCGGCCAGGCGACAAACAAGCCTACGGCCGCGCGCATCACTACTGGCTCTCCCGGTGACGCTGGTCTGGAGTATCACCAAGTAATACTCCAGATTTTCTGCACGAATTATTCAAAATCAGTTGTTGTGCCTTGAATTTCATGCATAACAGTGCTTCAACCATGCGTCCTTAGCGTTTCTTTTGCAGTGTTCTATGTTTCTATGCGTCTCGTAATGACTCAGACGTGCAGCCGCAAGTCCTAAGGCAATGCATGGCACCACATTCGGGAAGACACGGGTGTCGTACATGAATACTCGATCCCTTTTGACGAACCTCGTGCTGATTTGCCGTCATGTTCAGATTAATGAACAACTCTATGCACTGGCTTGCTTGTAAACGGATGAGCTCGAACTCCGTTTCACTGACAAAGGATTTCTCTATTTGTTACTTTTGCCAGATGACCCTGAAGCTTGACCTAGACCTTGGATCCCTGTTATCTGCTGGCAACAGTTTTCTTCTGATGACCACGATGCAAACGCCTTCTTGTGGTACATCCTCACAATGGAAGCAACGGCTCATCTTGCCTCTCTTTGCTTATCAATGGTTCGCGCACACGAGTCCTTCGTCTATTGTTCACATCCCCGCTGCCCTGAATTTGTATTCACCAGCTCCACCACTAGTGTTCCGAGCACATAAGTTGGATGACAGCTGATCACCATTCTAGGCAAGACACGCGAGGACCACACGGTAGGATCACACAGCCAAAGCCGACCTCATCCTCAAACATCACAGAAAGGGCGACTCGGAGGCCAACAATGAGCGCCTCCTCGGTGGACATCTGAGTATGGCCGGAGTAGCGAGCACCCTCACCAAACTGATATCACATGCCTTTGAACTCGTTTCGCCGGAATAGCCATGCATCACATGATATATCTGCAAGCAGTAGAGTTGCACGGGAGACGTTCATTTTGCGGCGAGGATGGCACACACCTTGGCTTGCACGTCTAACGTGACACTATTCTCTCCCCCGCCATCCCAAGGCGGAACTTTGATCATCTTTTCGTGGTAACAGGCTGGCATCAGTGCACATGACTCGGGCAGTGATCAACTGATGTTCCATGCATTCGAATCGAACCAATCTTGCTACAATAGGCCATGCATCGCATCATATATCTGCAAGCTAATCGAGGGAAACAATTTCATTCTATTGCGGACTCAACCGTGACCCCTCGATTAACATGGGGCAATAGGGACACGTTCGTGTGACGGCGACGATGCCTCACGTCATAACCTACACATCTGATGTGACCCTAGTCCTCGACCAACCCCTGCCCTTATTGCATGACTTGAACAGCATCAAGGGTTGAACGTTGAACGTTGAACAATTGCCAAAGGCCCATACGTTTGTACTCAATCTCGCTACCTTACGCCATGCATCATGTCATACATATGCAATTAAATCCAGGCAATTTCATCCCATCGCAGACTCGACTGCGATCGATCATTGTAGATCAGCACGGTCTACGCGATGTTCGAAATTCATGAGGGTAGAGACGTCACACGTCACGTTGCACGTCGCGGCCAACCTGCCGAGATGACCTAACAAGACGGTCACGTACGCGCTAGAGAAGCCAACAACGAACATCCCATGGTTCAGGTATCTAAGCTACCGTACAAAGGGTTTGGTGATAGATATACAATGATAAGGCCTATCCATATGTTTTCCGAGAAAGGCGTAGCGTCGTAATGGTAGTACTCTCACAAGTGGCATTTCACCACGGTGTGCCTCAAGCTCAAGTTTCCATCCTCCTCACAGAACGGCAGGAAATCCCTCCAGTGACATTATAGACAGGAGAAAGAGGGATAAAACATGTCGTATGTTCATTTAGAAGCGCCGTTCACGCCATTCGTGCCGTTCGAAAGTGCCTCATCCGCTTTTTGGAGATCTCGCTCGCTCAGGTTCTTTGACTGACCGTTGGCACCTGGAGTTGACGCGCCTGACATAACGGACCCTGCTCTTGAGCGTACTTTCATCACTAGAGGGCTATCAAAGCACTCAGCGCTTATACACCAACATAGGGTGGGTGGGGAAAAAAAGCACATACAATGGGTAACCCTCTTCTTCTTCCTCTTGACTAAATCCTGGCCACCGAGTTCCACGATAATCGCTCGTCTCCAGCTTTTGCATCTATAAAATGGGCGCAATACTTATTAGCAGCAGAAGTATAATATCGAACCACAGAAAAACGTACCTCCTCAGTTAATGTACCCATGTCTCCGGGTGTCATAAGCCCAGTTCTGTATCTAGGACTACCAGGGACGCTGAACGGCTGCCGCTCGACTCCAGAAAAGTCAAAGTCATCCCATTCACTGAACGCATCCGGATACGCGCGACGTAAAGCCAGCTGCCTAGCCTTGGAATATTCGATACCAAGATTCTTCCAGTCGAGCAGGGGAGAAAGACGTTCCACGCGGTTTCGCTGGTTGATCCGTTGTCGCCGCGTCTTCTGGCAAAAGTTGACCATGTGCTCCGTAAGCTTGGGACAGTGTGCGATTAGTATCACATGCATAGACTGTTGATTACGTATGTAGCACACCTGATTCACAGAGTCCTCGATAGAATGCATCCGCCTGTCAACAATGTAACAACCTTCGTCCTGCATGGCGTCAGCCGTGGTTAGAAGCAAGGTAAAACATGGGATACCTCTGGTCGTTCAATCAAATCTTGCATGAAAGAACCAAAGCCAGATAGATTAGTTGTGATTGACGGAATACCCATCTAGGGCGCTTATCAGACAGCACGTCAACGAACAGCTATACATCTGGAAACTCACCACCGTGCATTCAGCTGGCGTATACCCCCATGGCTCATAGTAACTAGGAAACACTCCAAGATGGCACCCTCGCACAAACTCTTCATAATCCAGGCCTAATATCGGGTTGTTGGAGTTGAGAAAGTCGGGGTGGAACACGACCTTGACACGGTCATGGGAGTTATTGAAGAGTCTCACGCGTCTTATTTGATTCAAAATTGGATCAGTCGAGTCGTCCGCCATATTGTGAGTCGTGACCGGTGGAAGCGAGTTGCGCTTGAGTGCAAAAATGCGTCGTTTGAGTAAGATCTTATCTTCGTCTGACAACAAATCTTCCATTGCAAGAGTCTCACTACCTAAATCTCTGCCAAAGATTAAGGTTAAAATCACACTGGAATAACTTATAACTTATGCTGTTTTGACTCACCCGGTGTACCGTGCCGCACGCTCAAATATTCGCTGGCCTACGCGGTTCTGAATCTCGGCTACTGTATCATGGAGCTGCTTTGTAACAGCCTGGCCCTTGAGTGCCTCAATAGTATACGAGTGTGTTGCAGCAGGCATGATGATAAATGCTACCACCGTCACTTTTGATCCCATCTTTTGGAGGCGAAAGTTAAGCCGGGCCAGGCTTTCAATGAACATGTCAACACCCTTATTCCGGTATTCATACCTTCCCGCGGTGAAGAAGTAGAGCGTATTGTCGAGGTCAAAGTCATAGTGCCCGTAAAAATGACCGCGCACAAAGTCGTTGATCTTTGCTTTTGAGATTGCATGCAGGTTTTGGAATTCATGCATTGCCTGAAACTTGACAACGTTGAGGCCGTTGGGAAGGACACCATCCGGCTTGCGCTTGAGCAGATGCTCGCTTTCGTATGCAGTGATGTGCGATACTGTCGTGAACACATCGGAACAGTGGGCCGAGGACCGCTCAATGCAATATCTATCTGGGCTCAGCACGTGCAGAGGCATAAATAGAGGTATGATCGTACCTGTGGTAAATGCCGCGCTTTCCTGCCTCATGATCAACGTCGAAGTACTGCAGGTTGTTGTAGAAGTCTACAGACCCTGCACAGAGGTAGCGGCCAAGTAGAGTAGCGTGTGTAGTGAAGATAGTAGTGACATCTAAATGCCGCTTTCGACATAGTGGGATAGCAAGGCCGGCCTGCCACTCATGGAAATGTGCAACAACAGAATGTGTCAACTGCCGTGCTACGTACTTTGCAACGCAACCTCTAACTTCAGCACACACGCGGTATATTAGTGAAAACGACAGTGCCGCACCTCTCCAAGAAACCACGCAACGAGATAGCCAAAAACGATGGTCTCATTTGTTTCGTGATCATTCGGAGGTGTGGGAATGCCCGCAAGGTTCCAAAGATCGCCCTTCCACTCGTCGAGACGGTGATGCATGCTGCTGGTGTCGAATAGCAAAACGTTCGGTGCACCCTCAATAAGCCAACGCCCGTAAAGACACTTGACGCCTCGCTCTCTCATGGCAGCTAAGATGGTTGCAAGCGTGGGATCTGTCGGTTCTTTGCTTTCAACCTCCATTGGGGCAGTTTTATAGGAAAGAGGCCCAATAAGACAGTATCGATCGCCAAACTCTGATACTGTAACCGGCACTTTCGTCTTTATGACAGTGTAGATGCCTCCCACTGCACAGACGTTAATGAAAAATGCATATCGACGACGGCGATTGACGAACCTTTGTTTGCTACTTCCCATGCGCATTCAAACAACACTGGCTCCTTGACATTGCGCTTTGGTATAGGAGTTTCAGACATTGTTCACAGCCGAACAGCGCGTTGTTGGTTGATGTCGATTTCGTGGTAGTTGTTAAAGCCGAGGAAAAAGAATCGGGGAAATGGTGTTGGAGCCGGAAGCCCTGGATTTATGACGCAGATAGATGGGACTCCGACAGTCACCTTGCCGCCCATGAGACAAATTGCTGCCCCACCTTGTATACCACCGATATCGCTTCATACTAGTTTGGGTAGTTAGTCTGTTATCATCTTCTGGTTACATCTTGGGTGGAACGAACCCGCAAAGCTGTGCTCAGTTACGCGTCTAACTTTATTACATGGCGCTAAGTACTCGGGTCAATACAAATCTTTATCGCCCAGAGAGTTTCGAACGGTGAGAATCGGTGTCCACCGCAACCAGGCGGCCTGTATCCACCACATCAACCCTCTTGCGAATCACTCCCCCATAGCGGAGCGGTCATGCTTCATCACCCCCCCATCATCGAATGCTGATGATGACCTCCCCCCTGTTTTAAATGATCGAGACACGCCGCCGTACAAAGGAGAGTTTGCGCATGGTGTCTTATCTGCCTCATTAACGGATATTAACTCGCGAACCCGGCAACTATGACGGCGGTGAGAGCTGATGATATTAAGTTGATCTACGAAAGATAATCAAGTTTTACATCAACAGAAGCCATGACACTGCTTACCTGACCATTGGTCAAGATATTGAATCCACTGACCACTGTTACCTCGTCGTCTGGCCTGGCAACAGTGTCATCTTGAAGAATCTTTCGTAAGCTCTTGGAGTACCGTGTTCGTTGTATCGTCGCTCCCATGACAGAATCCAACTAAGACACGGCTTTAGCTATATCTCGACTGTTCGGCAATCACATACCAGGGATCCAATGCCTCCGCCTGCAAAGCCCCAACCACACAGTTCACCCACCAGACTCGCGGACTGAGCGCGGCATGCTGAACTCTGTATGAGCAGCGTTACCGCAAAAGATAACCCAATGATGGCCCCTCCAAGGAAGGAGACAGCAGTCCCGACTAGAGACATGGCACCATTCGTTCCGGGGGGAACAGGTCGTAATGTTGTTATAAGGATGGGCCTCGTGGGCGACAAAATACCCAGCTCAGAAGCAAGTGTATCCCCAAGACAGCATGCGAAGTGTCTGAAAATAACGTGAACATACTAGCTTGGATATAAATAAATGCACATGTACCCGACCGCTGCCAAGATTAGAAACCTCGAGTAAGGGGCAGATAACGAAGTGGGGCATTGTTGGTCAATGTTCAATGGGCTTCCCATCGAGACAATGGTTCGTGGCAATACTTTGGACCATAATGATTGTGGGGCGAATAGGGCGGACCATAGCACCGAAGCAATCAGCGCTGAAAAGGCGTTGGATATGACCTAACATGTCAACTTATGAGGAATGATGCAATCTGCGAAAGAAGCAGCCCCACCTGCCATCCGTTCCGATATCCTTCGGTTACATGGCCAACCTCAAACCGACTTTTGAGCGTCTTGCCTGCTTTGGTCGCACGAGAGCCAAGCAGATAGAATACGATGCAGCTCACGCCAAATACGCGCAGAGGAACCGCCATCATAACGAAGGCGATTACCATGGCACAAAGCGACCCCGAAGGGGACAGGCTGCGACGCCTTAGCCCTTGCACTGAGAAAATAACAGACAGCCCCAGAGGTATAATGGGAAAATCACGGATAACATCCAGAGAGTGTCGAAAGGCGTCCTGGTAGGTCATATCAACGACGATCCAATGTAAGCGCGGAAAGTCACGCGTGAGTCACACATCACGCGTCTCACAAGAAATAGTTGGTTTTATTGCTGCTTGAAGATCTGACAAACGCCCCCTGCGTAAGGTGTTGGTTCTATCGCCTTAGTGATATCTTGCAGCTTGAAATCTAAGTGGACCGGTCTGTGCGTAGGATCTTTTTTAGCATAGCGTTGCCTCTGCTGATCACGGCCAAAATATGGCAGGTTGGGATCCTCGTGGAGTGAACCAGAGCAGGTCGGTACTGCGGACCACTTCAGGACAGACTTGTTCAGAATGTCTGATTTTTTTTGGCAGTCCTCAAATCACATGCGGATTCACATCTCTTGACTCCTTTAACCAATTTTTGGGAAATACAGTGTTGTCAGTAGGCGTCGAGGCCCGTGGAAGTTTTACAGATCAAGACGACTTGAACTCTTTTTTCTCCAAAGTGAATGAGACAGAGGCGAAGATCGTTGAAACAGTGCTTGGGGGTCCCTGCCCAACGCAGAAGCTGTGCCGAATCCTCCGAAACTTGCACGACAAAGCCTCAAAACAAGAGTCCTTTCCAGATACTTTAAACGATTCGCCAAGGCGAGGGTTTGCTAGGGCCGGGTCCGGACGCGTCAAAGCATTTGGCCGCATCGCTCATAAGACCTATCAGGTAGCTACAATAGAACAACTATCAGCCATCACACATCCTTACACTAATGCTGCAGAGTTTTCCTCGCTGAGGACAGCGCGCGTCTCTGAATATTCCAATAGACCATATAATCCCTGTAGGAGTGAAAGGCGCCCTTGACATTGGGGAGCTCTTGATATGTCGTAAATTAAAGAAACTCCAAGTGGTCTCATGAAGTGCAACGTGCGTTGGGTGGAGGTTCCTTTCGACTATGTGGAGGTTACAAGAGAAGATTGACTGGATGTGACGTGACACCGCGTTACGTGTTCGCTCTCAGTCCGAGTCAGTCGACAAGCATGTGGCTCATAACTGGACCCTTTGACTCTGAAGAGCCCAGCGAACAAACTCCAGATAGTAAGACACCCTTTATACCTTCAAATCATCACCCACCATTGTTGACAGAAACGAAACTCTTGAAGCCTAATCGCGTGTATGGCGTTGGACGCCACAATGATAGCGCGTTGACCATTAACAATAAGAAAGTATCTCGTCGAAACGGAGAATTTGTTGTCAGCGAATACTCCGTGGATGATGTTGTACGTCGCTTCTAGTATAAAGCATAGATCACAGATCATCGACCAGAGGCAATATCTATAGTCAAATGCAGCCTCCGTACCAGCACTGTCCTTTCGTAACACGAAGTCGGCTCTCATTAAAGTCACCCGTGGTGAAAGCGTCTTCATTGTTAACCCTCAATCCACTTATGAGCTCGAGTCGGGTGATATCGTCAGGATCGCGAGCGGTGTTAATGCCACGTACGTCTGTGTTAGATACTGTCTTCACTATCATGCTCAATTCAGATTTAGCGTCATGTGGGACCCAAAGATCTGCTTCTATACTCCTGCTGATAATATGCCTACCATCGACCTTGCTGCTTGTGCCGTCGTAGGAGTTAAACTCGTTACCAAACATACTCGTGATGTAACACACCATATTACCACTAACATTACGGCCCCTCTTCATTCAAACCTGCTACTCAGTCTCCTCAATCCTGCTCGCATGGTCAATCCACAATGGCTTATAGAGCTCTTACGTCGAGGATACGATGCTGCTGGCCTAGAGACGGATTATGACCCACCACTAGAGACTAGTTACCTCCCTCATATTGACCCCACAGTGGCAGAGATGCACCCAAATATGGTCGAAACGGCATTTTGCAAGCCCAGTGTGAACAGGAAGGCTCTGTTTGATGGTGTTAGAATCGTCTTCGCTGTCATAGGTAGCGGGATCGGAAGCTCCACCAAGGCCATGGCGGACGTGGTTACTCGTGGTGGGGCTGATCGTCAACTCGTCAATGTGGAGCGGGAAGCAGAAGAGATCGCTAAGGGTGCTTCCGGAAGCTGGGTGACAGTGTTGAAAAAGAGAAAGGTTGTGCTAAAAGAAGGGATGCGCAGTGGACTCGTGCTAGTTGGTGATGCCGAAGCCATGACAGCAAGAGGTGTTCCCAGGGACATCAGGAAAACATGGGAAAATATGGTAGAGAAAGCAAAAAGGTATGCAATGCTGTCTCATGTTTTCAAATCACTCAACGTACCGCAGTGTAAATATGCGTGTTATCAACCCCTCCTTGATCGCCGAGGCTATATTGAAGGCCGATGTGTCACTTCTCGACTGTGTCACTGATGGTGACAGTGTGCCCGATTCTGCAGAAGGGTCGTCTAGTCAGTCCTGTGTACAGGCTTTATGACGATCCTATTCACCTACTAAGCGTTATTTCCAGACCCTAAGCCTCTCCCAAAGTTTGTTCCCTCTACTCTCCCGGAAGAAGCATCCCAATTGCCAGGAACGGACGCCGCTCCAGAACCATCGAATCCAGATGAAACAGGTCAACCAACATCACAGGCGACGGAGGTCCCCGTGTCAGGTCGCACGAGAAGGCTCACCCGTCGGGCTACATCGCAAACGTCTGCACCCGAACCACCACCTCCTGTGGTACCAGTGGAAACTGAGGAACCCAGCCAGAGCGCTCCAAAAAGGGTTGGTTTCTCTGTGTCCTATACAATTACAAGATCTTTCATATCCACTTGCACGTATATAGCTACTTAGACGACGCGCAAAAGCTGGCGGACTCGTCAATGAACTCCTTGGTTTGGATGATACTACCGTATTGGAAGAGTCTCAACTCTCACGAGAGCAGTCGGTTCAGCCGGAAGTTGTAGTAAGCCGTGGCTTATTCAATTCAAGTTGCCTTTGTGATTTGATTATTCGTACCCTATGCAGCCCGCGACACCTGCGCGCCCTGGCCGATTAAAGCGACGCGCCGGTACAGCAGCAGCAAGCCAACCCATACCAGAACTTCAGCCGTCTCTGCAGGAGAAAGATGAACCTACTCTCAGAAAGTTCAAGGCTTTGTTTGAGGAAAGCGGTCAAGGGAACATCACGAGTCAGATTGATGATTTGGAATCATTGGGTGGGAGTGGTGGCATTGCTGATACCCAACTACCAGTTGTGGTAGAGGAAGAGGAGGAAGCGTCCCAGACACAGAACCAGGCGAGGAAGAGAAAGGCAAGTGCTATGGAGAGGGAGGCAGAGACAACTGGCGATGTAGAGATGCGTGATGCAGAGGGACCTTCGACGACCAAAAAGCGTGCCGTCGAGGCTGTGAATGCCGTCCAATGCTCACAAACAGCCACGGACACCGACCCGCGTACCGCTGTTGTACAAGGGAATGCCAAAAGTGCGAAAAAAGGAGCCTTGCCTGGTAAGCCAGATACAGACCCCTCCTTCTTGCGCGCCATCGCCTCCAACAAGCGTGGCAAGAAACTCGAGGACGACTTTGATCGCGAATTTAACCAACTTCGCATTGCCAAGCCTGTCGTCGATGATGCAGGCGTCAATGTGTCCAAGAATGCCCAGTGGGGCCGGGAGTGGGATGGGTTGGATGGTTTTGAGAGGGATGCGGGGATTCGGGGCAACTTCATGCAAATCGTGGAGTTCAAAGTGTGGAAGGACGATCAGGTGCAGCCAGGAAGTAATGTGAGAAGAGAATCTGGCTTGGGTGCAAGATTGGATTGGAATGGCCGAGCGGACTTTAAGAAGTTTCGAAGGGTGAGGAGCATGGTATTTTATTGTTCTACGACGCTGAACATTTGGAAAAGAAACAAAGTGCTAGTGCGAGGGAGACTATCAAGTTAGTTTTGAGTGAGCAATATGACAATGGACCTGAAGCACGTGCGTGCAAGCATTTTGTCATCTGCCCGTCTATGGTTGATCACACCGACTTGCAGCCCACTTTGATTTTGGAGCCAGTAAGAAAGGCCGTGGCTTTGATGACTTGTCGCAGTCACAGTCACAGAGTCAATCTCAGCCCTACCCAATATTCACGCAGACCCCTTCCGCCCCTAGAAGTCGATCCAAGCCACATTCAAAAGTAAAGGCCAGGCCGAAAGTGGTCCATGAGGTGGTGGATGAAGATGATGACGAAGTGGAAGCGGAAATCGGCGGGCTCCAGGCCCAACGCAAAGGGAGAAGTCAGGCTTCTGTTAGAGGTAAAATGTCTCAAAGAGGGAAGACCAAGCAGCCCCTCTTTGATGAGGACTCGGAGGACGACGATTTGCCTCCTCCCGAACCAAGTGATGAAACGCTTCAAACTGGCTCATCTTTACCTCCTCGTTCCTCAAAGGATATCACGCAGACTCGGGACACGAAACCGAAGGTAACTCGAGGGACCAAACGAAAGATCGCACTTGAAGAGAGTGATTCTGATCAAGGACTCACATTTGGGGGATTCTCAAAGAGGGTGAAAAGGAAGTGAGAGTTATGATTTTGAATGAATATATATTATTCAACTTTGGGAGCTTAAACAACATCTATGTCGAGTGGCTCATAACATCGGATGTCATCTGGCTGACGTCACGAAACTGGTTCATAATGGCGTAGGGCATTGATGCGACTCGAGAGTGAACTTCGAAGCTGGCCAGAGTTCGTCTCGCTACTGTAAGGCAGGGGCCATCAAAAAAAGTCTACTACAACTCTAAGGGAAGAAAAGATCACATTGTAGAAGTCGATATTCGGGTAAAACCATCGTGATCGGAGGAGACAAACGCCTACATTGTGGTCGTATGGTTATTATTATGCCACGATGATAACCTATCCAGCATGAGCATGTCTGTTAGGGTTTGATGGCTCTCCATCTCGTACCGGCCCAGCACGAAGGTCTAGGTTGACACGAGGAGGGGGCCGAGTTTAACTCAATATCTCCCTCCCAGTGATAATTTGAAATCTGAAAGATCTGGCTTCACCAGAATGTTGTTCCTGTGTAGGTCACCATGAACGAAGTTTTCATGATGGGGCAAAGTTCACGAAGGTGATTTCACAGGCATGCGGGTCCGTGATATAAGACACCGTCGATATAGTACTTTACCTTAAATTGGAGCGGGCTGCAGGAGGGTTGGTGGCTATTCATCTTAGAGCCGTGGCTGATCTCCTATTCGGGAATTCCGCGATGATAATGCGAGCGGGCAGACGCGGCCCGAGATATGGCATTGCGTTCTATCGCTTGATTTCTCTCGTCGACGATGACCATTTCATCCCTCAAAGCCTCGTACGACTATGACGGCTACGTGATTGTCCCTAATCTTATACCAGCTGCCGAGTTTCCATCTCTTAGAGATGCTAGCTTGCGAGTCACATCTCTCACTCGCTCAGGGCAATGGCCACATCGTCGCACGGTTGGTAAACAGTTTCCCCCTTTTAATGCTGACAATCCCGACTCTTGGGGTGTGCAGCATGTGATGCACCCAGATTTGGGAGCTCCTGAATTCGCACGGTGGTATACGAGCGATGCAGTAGTGGACGTCGCAAAGGAACTACTCGGATGCGAGGACAATGACTTACAGATGGGTGTGTGTCACTGAAAGGAGAACCAAGATGTGTTCCCACCTCTACAACATAGAGTTGTTCAATCTCTTGATTAACCCTGAACACCATGACTTTGCCTTGCGGTGGCATCGAGACGACGTGAAGGAGTCTGCTACCGAACAAGAGGAGTCCAAAGCACTCGCCGCCTCTCATTACGGGGTACCCCATCTGTACAATCAACCATAGATAAAGAGTGACCTTTTTCACCCCATAGGTTCAATGGAATACGTTCGTATACTCAATGTAACGTCTCTCCCTTGCTTAGACTTCGAAACCTTGACAGAGCTTTGTACGACGACTCGTGTCTTTATGTTGTCCCGAGATCCCATCAGCAGCCACGTACACATGAACAGAGGGCTCGTTCGAGCACATTGGAGCCTCCCCGCGACCCTCTTGAAATGCCGGGTGTCATGCAAGTCTATCTCAAAGGTAAATGAACAGCTTGGCGTTCTGTGACGCCTGGCTCACTTCCTGGTATATTTGTCAAGCGGGGGAAACCGTGTTTTATAACAGCAACATCCTCCATTGTGCCACGTATGATTGTCGCCTCCCCCGAGTGACGCTGCATGCCTGCATGGGCGATTCACGAGGCGGAAGCACCCGCGCACGCAATGTGCTCCAACATGGATTAGAATGGATGAAAGAAGCCAGGTTTGTGGAAACACTGCCTGAAGGTCGGGCAAGAGGTATGTGGGAAAAGCTTATCGAGATGGAGAATGCCAGCGGTGGTAGGAGGGAATACTCGCTTGAAGGTTAAGGATGACCCGTCGCGATCAGCATGGTGTACCTCTTTTGTCGTGTAATTTTGTAAGTATAGGGCAAGGTCGGTTTAATATATCACCTGGATGTCACGTCGACAAAGGCTGGTCGCACTCATTTTATTCTCGGGAAAACAGCAAATGTGGCTATATGGTGGACGTTTGAAAACAACGGCTCTACTAATTCTGCTATTAGAAGCTCTGTGGGGCACGTATCCATAGCGGCTAAGTTCAGGGACCGCTGAGGACAATCCGTCCATTGCCGGTTCAAGTTTCCAATTTGTATGGGCCACTTGACACGGCTGTCTGGCACTCAGAGAATACCTATCTCCGGGTGAAACGATATTTTTTATATTTACGTCGAAATGTCAACAGGAAATGACAGGTGGTCTCATTCCCTTGTTGTCATGGCAGGATTTAAAAAACCCTACAACACTAATAAAATAACGGATCCCGTATACTCAAAACGCCCTCTGCAGTAATGCATCACGACCATCGCGCTCGGGCCATACATTGTGATTCGGGACTTGGATTAGAAATTCACATGATCGTCTGCGAATTGCAATCTCTTGTTTCACTGTCCCTCACCCTCGGCATAAGACAGCTGCTCTGATCACTAAGCCTCGTTCTCAAGGTCAAGCAGGTTGCATTCGTCCAAAACTCCAGAGTGCCATTATTAGCAAGCTGGAACGTAATAGATGTAAGGGACGCGTATCGGCATTAACCTCGGAATTGAATCCGTTCCGCGGGCTGTCTCCTCTGCCACACAGGAGACGGTTCCAGGAGCTGCCCTATAACCTCTCGCCCCGCAAGTATATTCACTTACTACCTCCCAGGATCTATCTCACTTAATTTACCAAGACTGCCCCCACGACGACTGTGAAGGGGAAGGCTTGGATTCGGAGAAACGACCCGAACATTGACAGCCCGATCAGGGAACTCCATTACCAGATTTGGCGATCAGGGACCGTCGTCTTTCGAGTCGACCCGCTTTTCCCGGTGCATCCTATGTATGTCCCTTTGTTCTGCGACGCCAAAAGAATGATAGCAGAGGGTCCACTCAGCGTAGAGGTGACTGCTTTTCTAAATCCAACACATCGCACCAGAGAAGGCGGTCATTTCGTATTGCATTCTCTCACCTTGACTACCGGACCTGTTCATCTCAGACTTCAACAATCATGAACTACTGCAATCTGTAGGCGCGGAAATGAACTATGCAGAATCATGCAGAAATTCCTATGACCCTTCCCTCCTCCCGTATTTCTATCTCGCTGATAAGCAGGGATGCACATCACATTCAACACCATGGAAACACAGGGCAGCACGGGTTGGCAAGATTATCTCAACGAAAAACACAACCCAAGCCCTCCTCCATATGGAAGGATTTGTAATCTTCACATCTGATTCTGTACCCTTCGAGCACAAAGACTACTTGTGCACTGTATGAATGTGGAGGGCTTATACTGTTCGCTAAGCAAATTCCAGGCTACATCAGCAAAGTTGAGAATCGTTCGTTGGCGAATAAGGAACAATCCTTCAACGTCACTACTGACTACTCTTCCGCATCGTCAGGCACCTTCTGCGCAGCCTCTGCCAAATGGACACGCAAATGGACATCTTGTTCATAGTGGCGTACTGAAATGATCTTCGGACTCCACATTTCTATTTTGACACAACATACTCATCAGCGATATCCACTCATGATCTTCCCTGTTTACAAATGGGGTGCAAGGTCCACGACAGATATAAGGAGCTTTTGCTAGCTGTTTTCTCCTTGCTTCAACACAATCCTTACCCCAGTGCAACGGTCACCCACGAATCACTGCAGCTACCACTTTCTCAATGATGCTCGTTCAGGCAGTCCTTATTGCACTTGCCTCTTCTTCCTTTGTCACCGCTACCACAACCATCAAGTGTTCTCCTCCCAAGAAGACGTAGGTGCTTGTGTCGTCTACATGTTCTTCAATATTGAACTGGAGGGGGTCTTGCTCATATGTAGCCAGGAGTCGATCAGCCAGTGCAATACTGGTCATGCGCAGTGTTGTAACTCAGTCGTTAAAGCTGTTGATCCTGCGGCCATAACACAGCTTGGTCTGCTTGGTATCATTGTAGAAGGCCTTGATGTTCTTGTGGGGTGAGTCGCTTTCAAGTCTGTATGCACTGTGACTTCTCACCTAGTCTTTACAGTATGGAGTGTAGCCCAATCGATGTCGTTAAAGTTGGAGGCGGCAAGTGCAACCAGCAGCCTGTCTGCTGTGAGAACAACAACTTCAACGGTGTTGTCAGTGTATCATTTCACGAAAATGCCACATGATGCTAATAACTTGCTAGATAAACATTGGTTGCACGCCACTCAGCCTCTAGATTATAATAGGCAGCTTCTTTGATCAAAATGATATATTGATGAAATCGTGGACAAATTATTAGTTCATCCAATAGACAATTTTCAACCATGGAGCACGAGGGTTGACTGGACTGAGTGACGTAACCGGTCACGTTTCGTGTCGGCTTCAGGTGTGAAGGAGTCACGCGTGTCATAGCGCGTCCCATCACGTGATTCGCTACATTTGGCATCTATCCACGGCCGCAGTGGATGACGAGCAAGTCTTTGCTCTCCGCACTTACAATCGCCACTGTTGGACTTGGATCCAAAGCGTTCCTCAATTACCTCTGTGCGGATGTTCAAGTTGTTGGTCTTCCGCGCTTGCTCAGTGAGCTAGACCGTATGGGCACTAGGAGAGGCAAGGGCATCTTGACAGGTTGGTGTGTATGGAAACTTTGGAACGGATTCCAATTTAGGGTTTTTTTTTCAGTCGCGAATCATATCTCAGTGTTCGTTGCTTTAGCCTGCATAACGCATGTAATGACATTTGGGACAGGATGGATGAACCGCTAGTGTGGGGTACACTACCCACCGCACACTTTCTCCGTGCCAGACCGATGCGTTGGTCTCTCGGAGCATCTGATATATGTTTCACTAATCCGTAAGTTCAACGTCAAATAACCAGTTTCTTGATTCCTCAACCCCAGGACTGGTATGCAAAATAAGGCTTTTCTCAGAGTTCTTCCGACAGGGACAGGTCTTGGAAACCTTCAGAGGAAAAGGCACTAATCAACATGCGGTGGATAAATCCATAGACCTGTTGAATCAGGGGGAGTGGGTGGGTCCTTCGCCTAGATTCCCTGAAAACTGACATGAAGTGTATCCCGCAGATCCACATATTTCCTGAAGGCAAAATCGCTCAACCAGCACATTCCAAATTACGGCGGTTTAAATGGGGAATGTGCGTGTACTTTGCTCTGCGGATAATCAGGCTTATGCAAGAATTTCCTAGCGGACGAATGCTAATGGAGACTGATGAGCTTCCTGTGATCATTCCAATGTGGCTTACTGGTGTGTCATATGTGTTGTGCCACTTGCACAGCATATAGACAAGTATGTATGTTACTTCCAGGATTCGACCAGGTGATGGATGAACGTCGTGGTTTCCCACGGTTTCTTCCCCGCCCCGGAAAGCAAATCAGCATCACTTTTGGCGATTCGGGTATTCTGCATGACCGAGTCAGGGCGCTTCGCGGATCCAGTAGCCGTATCGCATTGGGAGAGCGCGAGTCTGTCCAGTTACGGGTGGCCATCACTCGTGTAGTACAGGAGGAACTAGAGAGACTTGGGGACAAAGTGTCTGGATCGGTGAAGGAGAGTCTAAGGGAAGGAAAATAAACGGATGCCCACATAATGTTTGCGATTATTTAGCCTTCCTCTCATTTGACTGCATTAAGATATGTACCAGCGCAGCGCTCGCAGCGCTCACTCTCCTTTTTGTTTCCAGGCCCATCACAGCTCCGTACCGACGATAAGCGCTCGCTGTGACTTAGAAACGAAAGCGGTTGGCGTAAATTGACAATTTCCCGAGGTTCTAAAGGGCAGCCTGGCGATCTGTTTTAAACTTCTGACCTGCTCTTCTCAAGATCTACTGGGATAGAAGTCGTCCGGTAGATTCCTGGTGCGATCTTAATCTAGGCGCGTTCACACCTCGACAGTAGCACAGAGGCACCTGCCAAGTCAGGCAATTTCGCCAAGACTTACACGCTGTATAATATATTGCTCAGCGTTTGCTGTTCCTTGCGACGGTCATGTCCTCTCCTCGTACCACCAATCTTCCTAGAAGGCAGCATTCAACTAGTCTAACACCCATTAATTTAGGTAGTGCACATTCGACTAGCAATAGTTCATACTCACCAGTTGTCACCTTGCAAGGCGATAGTAGCTCCACAGAGCTTCCTCAACACCGCCAAGAGGCGGGCAATGTCGAGGTTACAGTGCCTTACGCCCCTCGCAAAGCATTGTGGGCACGGTTCAGAGGGAAGAGCCGAACCAACATCCCCGGAGTCTTGGAGAGTCTGAAGGCTATTGTTCTATGTTCTTGTAAGTGTGCACTACCTTAATCATGATGCAAGAGACTGATCACGAGTAGGGCTGAATTTGTTTCTTATTTTCATTCCCATTGCATGGGCCTCTCATTTTGAAATTCACCACTGGAAGAATGGCGCGATTATCAATTTCGCCCGTACGTTCATTCTTACTGACTTGATGCATTCCTTAAGCTGGAACACAGTATGCTTTCTGTCTACGATCCCTTTGGAGAAACTGTTTGATTTCGGTGGGGAGCAGATGGCGTTGTATTGCGGAAAAGTGTGTAAACCATATGTTTTTTCTTTCGGACTGACACCTTGGTATAGGATCTTGGAGATCTTGTGATTGTGACGTTGAACAAGTGAGAAATCTGTGACATGGGCGACGTCATCTCATTGAATGTCCTAGTGCTGTTGAAGCCACGTTGGCTATTATCCTGCTCACCAAATGCGAGTGCGTTGAATGTTCTGGCGTACATAGAATGCCATCCCCCGATTTGACACTTGGACATACAGGTTGAAACTCTTGCAGTCAACCATCGCAGGTTTGCATTCTTTGTGTTATCACTGGTTGTGACTTATTGGTTATGTCAGGAGTTGTACTTTTACACTTGCTGTTTGTCCCTGGAGTGGCCTTTCTTACCGGTGGCGCACGTATTTGGCACCAGAATCTCCACCCACATCCTACACAACTAAATTCGACATTGCTCACAATTGGGTAAGTCTCATCATTTTTGGTCCTTGTATTCAACGCATTTGTAAGCTCAACTTGAACATGTGTATATTCCTCAGCATTCTCGCGCTCCTAGTACCTGCTGCCTTTTTCTCTGCTCTCAATCCTGGCGTCTCGACCAACAACCTCGCTGCTCTCAATCCTGAGGCGAACACCACCATCGGCGCGGGGGCAGCGCCATTTCTTAATGACGCACTGCGGTCTGATTTTCTAGTTATCAGTCGAGGAATCTCTATCATTCTCCTGGTGGTGTAATTGTTATTATTAACCTGATATTTTCACTGGCATCTAAACGCATGATCCCTACATAGATATATCTGCTCGCGTCTTTACTTGTATAATCCTCCCGGGCGTGGAAATGCCCTCACTATGGCTCCAAATGCTCCGGAAGAATTACATCGGATTGAAGCAGAACTAGCTGAAGAAGATCCCGCCGTCAACCCATGGGTCTGTTTGGCGTTACTCATAGTGACGGTGGCAGTCATGGCTGTCACAGCGGAATTCGTACTTTTATTCCTTTGTGATTTGTATCTCATTCTAAGCAGTCTTGTTGTTTAGCTTGTCGGCAGTCTTGAAGCTGTGCAAGCGAAGAGCAAGCTCACTTCGGAGTAAGCCATTCAGTCGCCCATGAATTACTTAGCCTAATTTTACTTTCACTATAGGTGGTTCGGTGTGATCCTACTACCGCTTGTGTCCTTCAGTGGCGACGCCACCGTGGCTGCCATGTATTTCATAAAAACTGCGCTATTCCTCAGGCCCGAGGCTCCGGAGTCACTGGCCAAAGGACGTGCAATTGACCTGAGTATCCAGTTCACCCTCTTTTGGATGCCATTTCTTGTGCTCCTCGGTTGGTGGACTAGCAAGCCATTGACACTACTATTCGGTAAACGCCACCGTCCATCTTTCTTGATTGCATACTTACCGTGTGAGACGTTAGACCTATACGAAGTGGCAATCCTAATCGGGGCGTGCTTCTTGGTCAATTATGTGACTGCCGATGCGAAGACTAACTGGGCTGGTTCGTGTTCTGCTCTTTTCAATCTTATATTGTGATCGACTAAGATAATATGTTCTCAGAGGGGATGATTTTGTGTTCATTCTATTTCATGATCGTAAGTTGTTGACATTATGGCACGCGAGTTGATGGCTCACTGCATCTCAGGCGTTGGTATCGTGGTTTTATAAGGGTCAAATTGAGATCACAGAACTGCTTCAATGCGAGAGTGTTACTGAGGTTGTCAGTATAGTAGCTGCTGGAGGCACAATTGGCGGTGAGTAAATGGCGAGTAGGATTTGCATTGGAGAGTATTGCTTTCTTGCATGGCATGCTCAAGGGGAGGGGAGTCACAATGCCCGCGCATCCAATATCATCACTCCGGATGCCACAATATGCTACGCTACGCATGATACTAATTTTTTTGCACTGTCATGTAACCTGCTCAATTTTTCATTATCATAGAGCAATCTATTATGTACATCAATTTCGGTATTTAGACATTTCAAGACGGTGGGGTCAGAAGATCGAGTTAAGGCTCAGGGACTTCATGCAGAGGTTTCTGTAGGAGGGTATGAAAGGATGTAAAAGTCCGGATCGAATTCATGGCCCGAATTGTATTTGGTCAAGGACATAGGGAATGATACTGATTAGTCAGATGGCCACGACACCAATACGGGTTGTGTCTCAATAGAAGGTAAGGAATCTAAGGATGAGGCAAAATGACTCAAGGTGGCTCACTACGGCATAGCATGGTCATTTATCACTGCTGGGGACCATCCCACACTTTCTGGACGCTGTCATGTGGACTAAATGAGTAAAACAGCATATGTCGGCAGGAGTTCACTATTATGAAGCAACGCGCCAGTGTAAATCGAATATTTATGCGTCCTTGGTTGATATGGGTCCTACTCTGATCCCGTTAGTGAGCAAAGCATTTATAGTTCTTCACTAGTCTTCATTGGAAGAGCGGGTATACCGACGCTGATCTGAGTTTCAAGGAGTTTTTGAGGCTCCGCACCAGTCAATTTGTCACCGTTATCATCCCTTGTCTGTGCCACCGACATGGCTGGCGACAACCCTTATCTAGCTCATCTACCCGCACAGCTGCGGGGAGCAGGGCCATCTACGCCCAAGTCAACTAAGGAACATCCATTGCATGGCTTCCTTCCACGGAAAGTAACAGCTACACAGGTTCAGAAAGCTTTAGTACGCAAACTACCACTTCCAGTGTCCCAAGGTCGTCTTTCTTATTGGTTCTTTTTCCCTTATCCAGGAGAGCGATGTCAATCCTTTTGCTAGCTCACCTCATAGCACTCAGTACAGGAAGATATTAGAGACACGGAAAAAGCTTCCTGTTTATGCGCAAATGGAAGAGTTTTACAAGGCTGTGAGTACTACACATTATATTTCAGGAGGAATGTCAGAGACTCGGTGCTAGAGAGACTTTGTTAACGCTTTGCATCAAACTGGAGCGTGCAGTGTACTTCTTTGTCAAATAGGTGCACAATGCATCCCGTGCACGCCTTTCCCCTTGCTCAGTATTTCTCCAGGATTCTCCTCGCCTCCGTTTTATTGATTAATACGATTCTGATGGTATCCAAGTTTTCGAACAACCAGGTTATGGTTATGGTCGGAGAGACGGGTTCCGGCAAAACCACCCAGTATGTACACTAGTCATTCTCTGCTGCGATTTCTTAACGACATCCACCTATAGAATTCCGCAATTTGCAGTGTACTCTGACTTACCCCATACAAAGGGTAAAATGATTGCGTGCACACAACCACGACGAGTGGCTGCCATGTCAGTGGCAAAGCGTGTTGCTGATGAGATGGACGGTGAGTCCATCACACCGGTGATTTTACGTTACACTTATTTGATATTTTCTCTAGTCCCTCTTGGGAAGCAGGTCGGATATTCGATTCGATTCGAAGACATGACCGAGCATGGTACTACATTCTTGAAGTACATGACCGATGGGATGTTGCTTCGAGAAGCAATGAATGACCCGCTTCTTGAACGGTATTCTACAATCATCCTTGACGAAGCCCACGAGCGTACCCTGGCAACTGATATTCTCATGGGTCTCTTAAAGAAGGTTGCCAAACAACGAGCCGACCTGAAACTCATAGTTATGAGTGCAACATTAGATGCACTCAAGTTTCAGAAATATTTTGCTTTGGAAAAAGACAAACCCGCACCTCTTTTCAAAGTGCCGGGAAGGACGCATCCCGTCGAAGTGTTTTACACGCAGGAACCAGAACCCGATTATGTGGAAGCAGCCATTCGGACAGTACTCATGATTCATCGAGCTGAGGATCCGGGAGACGTTCTGCTGTTTTTGACTGGTGAAGAAGAGATCGAGGATGCTTGCCGAAAGATCAACCTCGAAGCCAGCGATCTTGTCAATAATGACCCCGATTCGGTGGGACCGCTTGTATGCATTCCTTTATACTCCTCTCTTCCTCCACAGCAGCAACAGCGAATATTCGACCCTGCTCCACAGCCTCGTACTCCCGACGGACCGCCGGGACGCAAAGTCGTTGTTTCGACGAACATTGCAGAGACATCACTCACGATCGATGGCATTGTATATGTCGTGGATCCCGGCTTTTCTAAGCAGAAGGTGTATAACCCACGGATACGTGTGGAGAGTTTACTAGTGTCTCCCATCTCGAAGGCATCCGCACAACAGCGAGCAGGACGTGCTGGCCGCACAAGGCCGGGGAAATGTTTCCGGCTGTATACGGAGAAGGATTTCATGAATGAGCTAGAAGAACAAACATATCCGGAAATTTTACGAAGTAATTTGGCTAATACCGTCCTCGAGCTTGTCAAGTTGGGGATCAAAGTTCGTCTCTTCGTTGTGTCTTGCCTAATGTTCTCACTGTGAAAATCAGGATCTTGTACGATTTGACTATGTGGTTAGTTATGCCAAACTTTGTTTTGCCGTCGTTTAAAGGGTTTGTATAGGACGCGCCGGCTCCTGAAACGCTCATGCGAGCACTAGAACTATTAAATTATCTCTCGGCTTTAGATGACGACGGAAACTTGACCGCTCTGGGTGGCATGATGGCGGAGTTTCCTCTTGATCCACAGGTTTGTTGTTCAATCCGTTGAAGAGAATGTAGTATTAACGTTTAGGAATATAGATGGCGAAAATGCTTATTGTCAGCCCTGAATTCAAATGTAGCAATGAGATTCTCACTTTAGTTGCAATGCTCTCTGGTGAGTCTAGCACTTTATTCATTGAACATGAAGCCTTAGTTGTCAACGCACAGTACCAAACGTATGGATTCGCCCAAACAGTCAAAGGAAGGAGGCAGATAATGCGAAGGCTCTCCTTTCAGTCCCTGGTGGCGATCATCTCACGCTCCTCAATGTCTACAACAGTTATCGTGAGAGTACG
This sequence comes from Cantharellus purpuraceus, assembly GCA_025174535.1. Lineage (NCBI taxonomy): Eukaryota > Fungi > Basidiomycota > Agaricomycetes > Cantharellales > Hydnaceae > Cantharellus > Cantharellus purpuraceus. The sequence goes on from JALBUN010000015.1 coordinate 898,753, forward strand.
TTTCTCTTTCAGTTTATATAATATTTGGCTCGCATTCTGGCTTACGAGTTTTGCGGCAGATCAACATGATAAGAACTGGGCATGGCAGAATTACTTATCGGCCAGGGCGCTTGCTCAAGCTGACAATGTCCGGTCACAATTGCTTCGTACGATGGAGCGGTTTGAGATCGATCTTGTATCGACTTCAGATCAACGTACTTTCTACACCAACATACAGAAGGCGCTGGTATGCGGGTTCTTCATGCAGGTGGCACACAAGGAAGGTGAGAAGGGGAACTATACCACAGTGAAAGACAACCAGGCGCGTGTCGAACCCTTTCACCTCTATGAATGTGAACTTATGGGTGCAGCAGGTGGTGGGATTACATCCGTCATGCGGCATGGACACGCAGCCAGAATGGGTAATCTTCAATGAATTTGTTCTCACGACCCGACCGTTCATCCGCACTGTCACCGAAGTGCGCCCTGAGTGGTACGTTACTGGTTCCTTAGCTTTTCTGTCATGCGTTGTATTCATATCTATGTTTTAGGCTGCTTGAGTTTACGGGCAACTATTTCGATGTGTCTGGCTTCCCTGACGGCGAGACGAAACGAGCATTGCAGCGCGTTCTAAACAAGGCGACTGGTAAAGGTATCAAGAGAGTGAGTAACGGGGGTGACGGGGCAGATGATAAGAGAGAGAAAAAGAGACGCAAAAAGAATTGATGTCTTTCTTTATTTTCCTTGAACGATGTGTCGAGTGTAACTATTGTTAGTAGATATTGATTCATGCTCTATGTAATTTCATGACTCGGCAGCGAAATTTCCCGACCCGGTTGCGTATTCCCTCAAGCAGCTGAGCGTCGACTGTATATACTCTGCAATGCCAACTTCTGGATACGATATCCTTCCCTCTAGGGTGGTTCGTTCGCCAGACCATCGTTTCGAGAATCTCCCGGACTTTCCATACACTCCCCGCTATGAATATTTCCACAACTTGCGCTACGCATTTATTGACCAAACCTCTGGGGTCTACTTCAACGGAAGACAGCTCTCTTCTGCGGAAATCAGTGATGTACCTGCTGGAGACATACATTGGGAAACGTACTTGTGTCTTCAGTGAGCTTCAGAAACCAGGTCACAGATGAATATGGTCGAATCTATTTTCTTTGGTAGCGGACAGCCGACCTGGTCATACTTATACCGCCGCATGATACCAGTGTTTTTGTCTTATCATTCGACTACGATCAACAAGTATGTCCAGCGCAGAGTTCTTGCGCCTGATTTCTTCGGCTGCGGTCGATCAGATAAAGTAGGTCTCCTCAAAAATTTCGTTTGTATGCACTATATCTTTGGGTTTTTGTTCAGCCAGTTGATGATGAGTTTTATACTTGGGATATGCATCATGAGTTTCTCATCAACTGTAGGTCGTAGTTACATGGAATGGGTCTCCTGGCGTTGATGACAATGCAGTTATTCGTCGTCACATCGTCGAAGAAGGTCCTGCCCGGAGTAAGCTAATTGGAGTCGTCCAAGGTACCTCTTGCATCACTTATTTGAGTGCATTCGATGATGCCCCCACCCTTTAGACTGGGGTGAGCTTGTAGTGTTATTCCCAGACAGATAGCACATTGAGACACTTTAAAAGGCGGACTCCTGGGCCTCACTTTGCCTCCCATCTTTCCCAATCTGTTCACCCACCTTCTCGTGATGAATACAAGCCTTGGACTTGGCAAGCCTCCTAGTCAAGGCTGGATTGACTTTTACAATTTCATCAAACGAAGTCCTAATGCCAAAGTTGGGTCCCTGATCGCAAGAGGGACGAAACACTTGACTGAAAAAGAAATCGCTGCATACGACGCACCGCACCCGGACTATGAAAGCAAGGTCACTCGCATTTCTTGGTATCCATTTGCGTTGTGTTCTTCTGACTTGCATTGTGAAGGCTAGCGTCCGTCGATTTCCTCCTATCGTTCCCCGAGAGCCGAATATGCCTGGCGTGGCCTCCTCGTATGCAGCTCTCGCATACTTTAACCACCTACTTCCCTCCCAGCTTCGCGTATTCGTTGCCATCGGTCTTCAAGACCCTGTGCTGGGTGAACCAGTAATGGAGTCCCTCGTTAGAGCTGCATTTCCGACTACTGGAGCCTTTGTGTTGAAGCATCCAGAAGCGGGGCATTTTGTTCAAGAATGGGGCGGCCCGATTGCTCAAAAGGCTTTGGATGCCTGGACCATCCCTCAAGGACAGGAGGATGGGGTTGACATAGTAGGTGTTGAGTGGAGGGCTCCGCGACCATTATCCCCACGTCGAATTAAACTATAATATAACCGTGTAGTATCACCGAAGTTACTGTAATTATAGCATATGTATATACTGAGTGCGGAGCGCTACCATACACGGCAGTGCGACAAAGAGCCTTGATACAGCACGGGACAAGTGCCGCCTCTAGTTTAAATTTGCCACGGTATTTGCAACCCCGACTCGGCGTGTTACTGTAAAACATGTCGCTCAAAGTCCCAAAAGCCAACAACATACAGCTGTTCAAAGATGGCTACAAAGTGCGTCGTACACCAAGTCATGTTGATGTATCGTGTGTTTAGCATATTTTCTCCCGCTTCCAGCAATTACAAGGCCTTGAGGATGCGGTATTGCGTAACATTGAAGCAGTCGCCGAACTTTCAGATCTCATCCGCACAAGTTTCGGTCCCAATGGTATATGAAGCCATGGACTTTTTTTATTTATGCATGACCTTTCTTGTCTCCCTGTAGGCCGGAACAAGCTAATAATCAATCACCTTGGGCGATTATTCGTTACGTCGGATGCCGCCACCATTATAAGAGAAATCGAGGTCGTTCATCCTGCTGCGAAGCTCCTGGTCATGGCAAGTCAAGCACAAGAAGCAGAGGTGCGTGGCTTCTTCATACGTAGTATGACTCTAATCCGTTTCGTAGATGGGAGATGCAACAAATTTTGTCCTGATTCTTGCTGGGGAACTATTGAAGATAGCCAAGCCGTTACTAGTTATGGGCTTGCACCCAAGTGAGGTTATCCAGGGCTATGAGTTAGCTAGCATCAAGGCGTTAGCTGAATTAGAAAGTGAGTAAAATATATGGCTTAGTACTAAATATCAATCTGTTTCTTTTACAGCGCTTTCTGTCCACACTCTCCCAAATCCATTGACGCAGTCCTCGCTAGCACTCGCGCTAAGACCTGCTATCGCTTCGAAGCAATATGGCTCGGAGGACATTTTGGCGTCATTAGTCGCAGAGGCTGCTTTAGCAGTCATGCCCCCCAATCCAAAGAGCTTCAACGTGGATAACGTGCGTGTAGTGAAGATCATGGGCGGCAGTCTTTCGGGAAGCAGAGTTATCCGGGGTATGGTTTTCGGCCGGGAGCCGGAAGGTGAGATTCATCTTGAAATACCTTGAAGTATTATTTATCATCAATGGTGGTAGGCATTGTGAAAAAGGCCGTAAAGGCCAAGGTTGCAGTATTCACATGTGGCTTGGATGTCGCACAGACAGAGACGAAGGGGACTGTCTTATTAAAGAATGCGGACGAGATGCTCAACTTCACTCGTGGAGAAGAGAAACAAATGGAACAGGTTAGTATACATGTTCTTTCCGGTCTATTTTCAGTCTGATCTGTCGCCTGGTTTAGATCATCAAGGAGATTTCTAATTCTGGCATCAAGGTCATCATCGCTGGCTCGTCCGTGGGCGAGCTAGCACTGCACTACCTCAACCGCATGTCAATTGTGGTCGTCAAAGTATTATCCAAGTTTGACCTCCGGCGTCTTTGCCGTGTTGTGAATGCTACGCCGCTGGCACGTATGGGTGCTCCGACTGCGGAGGAAGCCGGCTTTGTGGACGTGCTAGAGTGCATTGAAGTCGGTGGTGACCGCGTTACAGTCATTCGACAGCTTTCGGACGAGGAACGCAATGGCGATGCAGATGGAGAAACGTCACGCACATCAACTATTGTTCTGCGTGGTGCAACGCAGAACTCATTGGACGACCTTGAGCGCGCGGTGGACGATGGTGTCAACGTTCTGAAAGCCCTGCTGAAGGATCCACGGCTTGTTGCTGGAGCAGGTGCCACAGAGCTTGAATTGGCAAAGCGCGTCGAGGCATACGGCAGCAGCTTGAAGGGTTTGAGCCAGCATGCGGTACGAAAGTATGCGACTGCGTTGGAAGTTGTGCCACGGACTCTGGCAGAGAACGCATTGGGTGGGGCTGAAGGTAATGAAGTAGTCGGGAGACTATGGGCAAAGCATGGTAGCGGACAAGAGGGAGCGTCTGCCTGGGGTGTTGATATTGAGGTGCGTTTGATGCTGTTTCTGTACTTTGCTGATCTAGCTGATACTGATTTGCTTCTTATCCCAGGTGGACTCTCGCTCTGATGGAACGCTATCGGCACCGTCGCATGAAATCTATGATACGCTTGCAGCAAAATCATGGGGTATCCGACTTGCTACAGAAGCAGCCATTTCGGTGCTTAGTGTTGATAGTATTATCATGAGTAAGCCTGCGGGTGGACCAAAGATACCACAGCAGGCGGGCAATTGGGACGAAGACTGAAGCGAGTAGCAATTGCATTATAGAGTAGATATCGTATCTCCAAACCAAAATAATACAGATGGTCACGAGCATGAATATTGCAAGGGTGCGTAAAAAGACCTCTAGCTAGACGTAAGTAAATATTGTCATTTGTGAAAAGCGAAGCTACTAGTTTTTGCGATTACGTAACTAACGCGATATACTTGCGTAATCCAACTGCTTGCGCGTCGCGTTTGCAAAGCTCTCTTTTTTACTTTTAATTCATGGACCACTTCCCAACCAACTGGGGTCGCCCAGTATGTATTTTCTCATCAATGTTTCTACGGTGATCACCGCTTGATGTTGCATATTCAATTCGCAGCGAAACGATGCTGTTGACGCGTACAACACATTTCCCCTGCATGCACGTCCTCAGCCCAAAGATGCTTTCGCGGAAGGTGTACAGCATACACAGTGTGTATTGTTTTTCTCTTCGTTTGTTGCTCAGAGTCATGTGTGCTTCCCTGTGGCAGACAACCCATTGTGACTGGTACCTCTGTACTAGGAATCAAGTACAAGGATGGCATAATGTTGGCTGCTGACACGCTAGGTATGTTTGCATGGTCGCTCAAGTGATGTAAACCTCACAGACGTTTTATTTGTGTTCTGTAAGCATCGTATGGCTCGTTGGCGCGCTTCAAGGACATCAGTCGACTACACAAGATCGGAGACTATACCGTTCTAGGTGCAGGAGGAGATATGAGCGACTTCCAGTACCTGCAAGCCTTACTCGATGACCTCATGTGTGTCACATTTTGAGGTTATTTTGAGTTACGAAGGCTTACCTTTACATAGGATTGACGAGTTCAATGAAGCCGATGGCCACAAACTTGGGCCAAACGAAATCTTTGAATACCTCAGTCAAGTCATGTACGCTCGTCGCTCAAAGTTTAATCCATTATGGAATTCTCTTCTTGTCGGCGGTTACAAAGATGGAAAGAGGTTTGTGACCAATAATCATACAGAATTGGCATTGATACGTACGGTTTATTTTAGTTTCTTGGCATATGTCGACCTGCTAGGCACGACGTATACGGCCTCAACGATTGCCACTGGCTATGGTGCCTATATTGCCCAGCCACTACTTCGTGAAGCAGTCGAAGGGAAAGAAGACACCCTTACAGAGGAGCAGGCACAGCGGCTTATGGAGGAAAGCTTGAAGGTGCTATTCTATCGTGATGCTCGTAGTTTGAATAAAGTAAGTTCACATCGGAAACATCCCACTGGTGGTATGCTTATCATTTGGTCTTAGTATCAAATTGCCAAGATCACTGCAAGTGGAATCCATATATCTGATGCGCTATCCGTAGAAACAGAGTGGGATTTTGCAGAGAAGATTAGAGGTTATGGAGCCCAGTCACAATAGGCGGATTTGTTAACTAAGTGTATGGTAGATAATGAAAGTTGTGAGATCCGGCAGGTGCGAATTTGGGGAGTCTATATGCCTATCAAATTTGTTTGATTCATTTAAACGGTCTAAGGTACCGTAAATACAAATAAAAGCCCTTCAATGACAAATAAGAACTAAGGTAAGGCGTTTTATTTGCTCAGGGTGAATCTCGCAGGATTCAGCCAATCGTGAGCAGTGACTAATTTCCTGACGTGTTCGTAGATGCTGTGTTTCCCGGTGTAGAGGTCGATGAAGGGCTGCGACTTGCCGGTCTGAAACGGACGGCACTTGGTCTCGCTGAACCTGTGATGTCCCACTTGCCGAATAGGAGACTGCAGAGATCACACAAATTCGTCAACTCTGTGACAAAAGAATAATGCATTGAGCAACACGCACTCGAAGAGGGCCATGATTGTCCATTTGCGATTATCTGCTTCAGGGAACACAAGGGAACGGGGACCGTAGAAAACCTGGATGGCAGCTTAAATAGGCAACACCCTCATAGACAGATATTCGAAACAAAAACCGACCTCGTCATCGACCTCATCTTGCTTCCGAGGAAGACAATGTAGGAACTTCCAATTTTCTGAAGCACCCCCTTCACGGCAGAGAGCTTCGGTGACTTGGTATCCTTGGAAATCCTGCAAGCGTTGCGCTTTTTCAGCTTCTTGGCCCATGGAGATCCTATGAATGGATAGCGTGAGAATGTGATTGCTGGATTTTTTCACGGCGAATACAAACCAGGTATCAGTGACGACGACGTCTGCACCTCTAACAGCCTCTCGCGGATCGGCACTCCACAATATGTGTTCCGCGCACTCCAACTGTTTGACCCGGGCCCACACTGGCTCCGGACATTGGTACTTTGCGTCCGGAGGTGTCGCAACACGAAGTTTGTGTCCAAAGCGAGGGTACGTGACGAGCATGTCATGCAGAACATTTGTTGAATCACCCAGATACGCAATGGTCAGAGGCCGCAAAGTCGGAAGTGCGGTGAAGAAGGGCTTTCTTTCCCCTTTGTTCTCTTTTTTATCTCCGTTGTCCATTTTCGTGGCCTGTTCATTCTCCATCGTGGTTGCTTCGGCCTCTGGAGATGGAACGGCGAAGGCTTCGGCATGCTCATGCAAGGTCAACAGATCTGCAAGGATCTGTGTAGGATGCCATAACGAAGACAGTGCATTGAGCACCGGTACGGGAGAGTACTTTGTCATTTCCTGTATTCTATTCAACTTCAAAGTCCCTAATGCACCCAGCGAAAAACAACGCAAACCTCAATCTCGGAGTGTTCTCCCACTCTTGCAAATATTCCCTGGCACATTCCACCGACAACCCGGACAGAGTCCCGCAGGGTTTCGTTCACCCCAAGCTGGATGTCTTCCTTACCCAAGAACAAAGCTCGACCACCGAGTAGCTCTGAGGCTGTCTCAGCAGAAAGACGCGTTCGCGTGCTTCGCTTTGAAAAGATCAACGCGATGCTTTTGTTAAATAACGACTGAGAGGGCAGACGGAGTTTTGGAGAAAGTCTTTGCGGCGCAAGCCATGGCGAAGAGGTCTGCTTAAGGGCAAGAGAATGTTGAAGTATCCTAGTTATTTGTGGAGCTGTGAGATCAGCAAGTGTAAGAAGGTGTGGCACCGTCGCCGGGAGACGCGACGCTGTTGAAGACATGCTGCAAACTTCGGGTACGCGTGACCGTGACTTTGAGTTCGCATGTCGAATGCTGCCAGTGGCATTGTCAAGGAGCTACGCAAGGTCGCCAGAAAAGGTCGCAAAGGTCATATCTATCGTGCCGAGGTAACCCCAAATGCCCCAACTCCAGAGGAGGCCGTCCGTATAATACGGCGGCGCCTGCAGAAGGCAGAGCGCGACGAACGGATGGACATCACTATTGCCATAACTCCCCCCAAGACGTACGTGTCCTCAACAACCATGCTTGCAGTATACGCTATATTCTTTTTTTCCAGTTATATGGGTGGTTTCACTCGCCCGCGAGATCTTCGAGCTAGTAACTGGTTTCCAGGCGGTCCCTACATTCAAAACGGAAAAATCTACGAGTCTCCACACGAGGCCGCATACGAACCACACACTGTATTCCTTCTTGAGAGTCGTCACAAAGTACGGCATGGGATTGGTCGTGTTGACTCGAAGGATCATGTGGTTGGGGTATGCCGAGCGGTGGACTTTCTTAAACTCGTGCGGAAGTACAACAGCAAGAGGTGTCCACACGATGCCAAAGAGTCCATGGATAATGCATGTTGGCCCTGGCTTCCCAGGAATAGGAGGGTTTTGAAACAGACTCGTTGGTGGGGTCCAGATGAAAAACTGGAGGATATCATGAAGGAGATCTATGAGGACAAGAACTACAGTTCCCAGAACGTTGAATGGGTTCTCAAACAGGCTTCAGATGATGCCGGTGAGATGGAAGACCCATCGACAAACCAGCCAAAGAGCCCAATAATAATCCCAAACGATGGAAAAGTGGCGAAGGATACTGAACGAAAGCAAGCTGAAGCCCTAGGTACGTTTAAGCTCAATTGTTACGCGTCATACGCAACATTCATACTACTGTCCAAGATGATGGACCTCACCAGCAACCTCCGAACGTAGTAAAACGAACGTTCAACATTGATGAAATTCGCGCTACCTACGAGTCCCAACTGCCAACCGAGCCCTTCTGGCTACCCCTCATTTCCTTAACTTATTCGACTCGTCCACTGGCCCTAACGATGGCGCGGCTCTCCAAGGCGCGCGAGCGTGGCCTACCCTTTTACGCGGCCATGTCCACCGACGACCGCAAATGCCTTTTCTCATACAGCAACCGAATGACGAGCATGCGTCTCGACCGCATGCGCCAACTCACGCTCGACGTGATCAGTCGCCTCGCAGGCCACATGGGTGGATTCGTGGGCATTCGCTTCAGTACGCAAGACCGGGGCCGCGGGATCCGTGGCGAGGGCCTCGCGGACCCTATTCCTGCAGACAAGCGGATCGTCGAGGTGCGACTGGGAAATTGGTACCATCGTTCAGAGGAAGAGGCGGCGCTGTATCACGGAGGGGCCGAAGAGTGGGGTGGTAAATATGCGGTAGATGTGGCGATGATGAATGAGTGGGGTAGGAGACTGGACGCACACGGAAACGAGATTGCAGTGCCAGAGGAAGAGACGTCAACGGATGAAATACAGGAGGCAGAAGACATCACTGCGGACGAGGAGGATGAGGAGGAGGAAGGTAGACAACAGGGAGACGACATCGAGGATGAGGAGGCTCTCCTCCGCAACCCATCCCTACCAAGATACACCAAAAAGTGGCGGCTTAAGCCTGCCCTTGCCAGAGATGATGAAGCCGCTGCTGCACTGCGGAGAAAACTGGCTTACCAGCTGGGTGGGAGTCATCGCTCTGTCATACGCGTCTAGATACCGCTGTACTGCATAATAGCATCACTCTTCACACATTATAAAGGAATATTATGTTTCCAGACCGGTCCAATCAACGAAAGGAAGTAGCAGTACCAAGAGATTAGACGCAAGGAGAGAAACGACTGACGGCTGGGAAGGGTATCTAGGACTTTTCAAAGAAAGGAGTCTTTTGCTAGATTCCGAATGAAAGAAGAGAAGGGAAGTGGGCATGCTCTCGTGTGTCCGTTTATCTCCTCTGCGAACCTCTGCCATAACCTGCCTGAAGGCTTTCAAGTTCTGCCTCGAGGCCTTTGATAGCGCCATGAGCCGTCTCAAGGTCTTTGTTAAGACGATCGCGCTCAGCAATGAGCTAAACGGTTCAAAATGCATCAGTGACAACAACTAGCCGGCACATGGTACACTGACGTGTTGCTCCCATTGCCTGAACCTGCTCTCCTCAGCCTTGACCTGTTCTGTGAAGCGCTTCCTAAGCGCCTCCTCCTCCTCCTTGAACTTGGGGTTATCGATCCGCTTGGGCTTGCTGTCGCCAGGCTTGCGGGTCTCCATCTGCTGCTGACGATAGTTCTCGTAGTGCAGTTCCTCGGTCATGGAGATGAGGTCAAGCATGTGAGTGCGGATGAGCAACGCGCGCAACTTGCGGAAGTCGCAGTGGGCCTCATTCTCGACTGTGAAAGAGGTGAGACCGGGCACATTATTCTATTGGCAGACAAACACACCTTCTGCTACACCCCAAAGGTACTCACGACCTTTTACAGTTCGTCCATCCGCAGTCTGAACATCTTCCGTAGAGCCAATGATGGAGAATGGCATGGCTTCCGTGAGGGATCGAGCGTGCTCTGCAGCAGCTTCATCGTCCGGCTCAATGGGAGGCTGGTAGATACGGATGCCCTGAACTTGAATCACATCCCGAATCTAGCAGTGGAAACGACAAGGATGGCAATAAGGACATGACCAGTCACAACATTGAGGAAATCCGGTTGTACTTACGCGTGCCTTGAACAAAGCCAAGTCGTTTTGGGTGAGTGTGTCGGCTTTGGCAATAACGGGAATCAAGTTGACACGTGTACCCAAGCGCTTCATGATCTCAATGTCCAAAGGCTTCAGCCTGAAAAGCAACGATTGGTTCAACATCATTAACATACAAACAACAAATGGACCACTTACGTATGACCAGTCGGTCTGATGAAGAACAGGCATGCGTGGACTCTGAGGTCAATCTTACTCTCCCTCTGAGGCTGCTGCTCCTGTCTCATGTAGAGTTCGTGCTGGTCATCGACAAAGTCGATGATTGGGGCCCACGAGTCCCGGTTGTTGACATAGTCGCCAAAGCCAGGCGTGTCGATAACGGTGAGCTTGACCTTGAAGGCTTTCTCCTCAAGCTCTGCCTTGATGATCTCGACCTAAATGAAAATAAACATTCACATTGGTTCAGTATAAGATATATTCTGTATCTACCTCGGTTAGTTTGTCGAGTTGCTTGACATGGCGTCGTGAATAGTTTTTATTCGGGGAGAGCTCCGTCGAGAAAAGAGTGTTGATGAGCGTCGTCTTCCCCAAGCCACTCTCACCTTTCAACGTCAATATCAATACTACATCGTCGTTACGGGTACAATGTACTGGAAAACTGACCAACGACCATGACCGTGAAGTGCGCACCCTTCTTGGCCACGATCTTGTGCTTCTAAAATCATTGGAAAATGATAGGTCAGTGGCACACTAATAGGGACTCTGAAAAAGAAGGTCACTTGGTTGGGAAGGTTGGCGATACCGATACCTCCAGCGGGCAATGGGGCAGACATGTTTTGCGACGGGAAGAGTGTGAAGGAGTTACCTAAGCCTAGGCTGATGCTGAACGGTTTTCAAGCTCCGCCAAATTGCAATAGGCTAACCTTCTGGGAAGCTCCGTGGTAACTCTGGATGTGTTCTCTGTGAACCAAGACTCAGTCCCATTTCGAACTAGAGTGCAAGGATTCACGCTCTCGCAGTCAACGTACGACTTTATGGTGTGCATTGCTCAGCCCCAGAGGCCGCGTGTATTGGCCATGCATGGGCCATGCATGGCTAGCTACGAGAGGAAATACTTGTCTTCTTTTAGTTTTCGTGTCTTAAAGGCATGGATAGACCAACCTTGTCAACGATCACAATGTCGTCTTGTTACATTACACATACTGGTATGACTCATGAACGCGAACTAGACCAAGACAGTATATATTTGTTCATTATAGTATCGGGCACGTACTAGTATACAAAGTAGTCGTATACTCTACAAATGTGTGCAGCAGTGCAATCAAGAAGTGTGTGTATGGTCATAACGTGTGCATGTGGTATTCATATAGTAACTGTGGTATCAATACCCAAAACAAAACAATGATCAAAGCTTGCAAGGTCGTCAGGTCCACACGCCTTTCTCTCTCTATTGAACACCCGCGTCTTGCGTTCCGGACGCTTCTGTAAAACATAACAGTGAGTGACATACTGCAAACACGACCGGTAAGATCCACGCACCCATCCTCCGTATTCCTCCATTAGATCCACTAAATTCCGTATATGTTCCGTCGCTGTGACATCAGGTTCAAACCAGTACGAGGGTCGTAGCACATCTACGTTTGCGACTCTTGCAATGCGGAAAAAACGATCTCCGATGGGCATACACGGGATGTAAGACACCGATGCCGAGTTGGCGGACTCGCCCGAGTCATTAAAGAGCGCTGTTGTCGATGTGGGGGTCGAAGTAGAACTCATCGGAGAATCAGCGTATGATGAAGTTCGTAACGAGGGTGGCAGGTCGTGGGTCTTGAGGACGGGTGAAGGACGTGAAGTCGAGGCAGATGGTGTGACATATGATGTAGATTGGTCCTGTGATGCGGTATGATTGCTTACGATCTGGGGGCTAGGCGAAGGAAGCAGGGGCTGAAATGTCGAATAAGCCGGATTCACGAGGATAGACCTGGGAGCCATCATCAATGATGCATTAGCCTCGTTGAGAGGAATCGTGGTGGATGAGAGGGAGGTCCAAGCCCATCCTGCCTTCATCGTAGCCAGCTGCGTATGAAGGACCGTGGATGGGTCTTCTAGAGCAGACGGCGATCCAGTCAAAAACTTCAGGCGTGCGGCATCATCCCTGTTGCCCGTAAACTCTGGGAGCAGATTCAGAACCATTGGTGTTAGATCCGAAGGTCGCGAGGCTTGGAGGTCCCGCAGCATGGCATCCGCAGTTGCGCTCGGCGGAGCTTGGCCTAATGACCAGACATACCATATCTTTTTCTCTTCAGCAGTTGGTTCTGAAGATGTGACTGGGACGATGACGGGGGGCTCTTGCTTGGGACGGTCCAAATTTTGGCGAGTACTTGTCTCTTGAATACGCTGGCCGTCGGGGGGGCGCGAGCCACCGGCTGGAGAGGTCCCCATCATTACCGCTAACTGCTCTTGATCAATATTGGGATGGAAACGGGTGTTGGCTAGTTCGAGCCAACCATCGTAAGCTAGCCACTGTGGCGGGTTGTGCAATAAAGTTTCCTCCAGTTGCGTAGCAAGTATAGAGCTGTCTTCTACAACATCTGGAAATGTCGCGGAAAGTGTGACAGGCATCGATGGTGAAAGTAGCGAAGATGATGTAGGATCCTGTGAAGGAGGCGCGGAATGGGGAAGCAATTTACTTGGAAGCATCTGCATCTTCACCGCATCTATATAACGCTGAAGGTAGTCCGGAATCGCTGCTTGCTGAGCGAGGATGGATTCCGCCATAGTCATGTCACTCATGCTTTCCGAACCTTCAAAGTCGATAGACCTCTCTGGGGGGGGCAGAGGGCTAGGTAGCCCCAACTCTATCACATCACGGATGAGGTCGTCCAGCGTCAAATCTGGAAAACGTGGGTCATAAGAAGCATGTGAACACCCTGCACTGGCAGAAGATGCATGCTCCAGGGAGATAGTCGTTTGTGTGGAAGAAGAAGGATCTTTGGAAATGGTGGCGGGTAGAAAGGCCGAGAGGGACGAAGGCGCTTGCGGAGGAACGAATGTGAAAGCAGTGTTATTTGCCAGCTGTGGTGCCGAGGTGGAAGGGTGGTACGCTGTAAAGTCTAGCTGCGATGGCGCCAAACTTGCCTGTGGCACCGCGTATGGTGGTTGTGGCTGGTGGATTGAAGGGAGTAGTTGAGGAGTGGGTACGACTTGAGGGACATCCTGCGATGTTGATGGGTCTTTGGCCACCAAACCACCTGCAACACCGCTCCCGGCCTTCTTTTTCTTCAGGTCCCTCTCACGCGCGATTTTTTCACGCCTCTCTTTATGCCTCTCCCGCACGGCCTCCACCTTTGTCAGCCAATTCTCCGAGACCCTCTTGGTTGCTCGCCACCTCATCTCAAGCTCCTTCTCTTCCTGCTCCACTCTCCACTTCTCCAGGGCGCAATCAAGGGACTTTTGGGAGTCAGCATCGGAAATGACGATGACAGGGTTGGCACCAGAAGTGGCCGACGGGTCCTCCTTAATGTCAACGCCTGCTAGAGGACCTATAATGTGTCTGCGGAAAGAGGCGATGAGATCCTCGACTGTGGCACGATGCGAGAAAAGTGCTGTATCCGTGTCAGAGCCTACACTCAAAGTATGATTTAGGTGGGGCATACAAGGGTTATGAACCTGAACTGTTTCAGGCTCTGAACTCTCAGACGACGCGTCGTCGTCGGCCAGTTCGACAAACGCGTCGTTCATTTCAAGCGTTCTGTGACCTGAAGTTCCCACGGTGTCCTTACCATTGCCGTAAATCCACGACGACTGGCGACCTAGCTCTCGGTCCTCACTGGGTCGTTCATCATTGATATTACATGAGTGTGAAGCTGCATTCTCGCCCAGTAAGAAACAATCCATCTTCTGCCCAGAGAACAACCCAAAATTCGCCTGTCTTAGATGATCTCAAAAGTTCGTAATACACGCCCGCGTCGCCAAGGTTTAGACCACCGGAACGAGAAAAACCTCTCCAAGTGCAATATGGGATATCGTCCGCTTGTTCAATCGAACGAGAACAGTGAGGATGAAGGGAGAGAAAGGTGGAAATAGGAGTGGACATAATGCGTAAGGAAGACTTATTATAATTAATTTTTGCGTGGCTTACCCTTGATACAAGGTCGCTTTTTCGGGAACATCCGAGTCGGGCCTTTTTGTCTTCCTCTGCCCATCATGAGAACCCTCTCTGTCTTGCCTGTATATGCTCCTGTCGTTAGGGGCTTCCCCGCAACGGACAATGTTGACATTGTCCAAGCACATGAAACCTAATCAGCAGCCTGACTTGGAAATATCATTGTCTCCAACTATGAAACAAGTCTTTTGCGATACTTTCGGCTTCCTCTATATCCGTTCTTCAGCTTATTGATGACCCTAGGGGGGGTCTGAAGCCATCATACGATATGTGGCATTACATTAAATGACCACCAACCAAACTCATGGCAGCAAAGCATTCGCACACCGCGCACCCCAGTAACATTTCGGTGTCATGCCTTCCTGTAGGAGTCTTTTGGCGTGTAATATCGTATCGTTTTCTCAACAACGGCGGATGCGGCCATGACAGGAAAGCAAGGACAGATTTAAGTTTTGTTGGCCAGCAAGGGCACAAGTCACTTTCAAGATTAGGAAAGTTTGGTTATGTAGGCGGCCGGGTTGCCACATGTCAGGACAGACTGAAACAAGTCGATACGGCAGAGATGAAGGCGTCTTGAAAGAAAAATGTGTGGCTTAAGTTGGTAACATTTATTACAGATTCTCCCCTAGGTATGAACCAATCCATTCCCTAAACCCTGTTATCATCACATGAAAATTCCACCAAACGTAGATCCCAATCACTCAAAGGCAGGCCGTCAAGTGCTGCGTTTAATAAGACGCCCCATTTGATGCCACCACAGATGCTCCTCATCTTCACCTTCCGCTCCCCATATTCCAAGACGGCTACTTTCGCCTTCGTTGACACGCGGAGAGGCTTCCCAAACATGCTCCAGCCTTCGAATATAATCGTCTGTCGGACGATCCAGGGCGCAGCCGTCAAAGAAAATCTGCCATCAAACGTCAGTCAATTACAACATGGGATGCATTGATAGCGTTGCGATTACCTTCCAAATCGGCGTCCAAAACCATTGCCAGAATCGCACATCACGTCGCTTACTCGCGACATGCTCATTGAAAAGCATCTGCCCCCCAGGCTTGAGTACCTTCTCTGCCAGGGCCTTGATCGTCTGCTCCGGTTGTGGAACAGAGCACAGAGTGAGTACAGAGACAATAGTGTCGACTTGATGCTGTCCACCGACGGCGGACACGATAGATTTCCATTCTTCCGCACCGCAGGACAGGATGAGAAAGGTGTCTGAGTCCTCTGTGAATCCAGCCTGTCTGGCGTTTTCCTTGATGTGGGGGTGCATGAGCATGTTAGGTTCGAGGGCAACGTATTTCGTTACACGGCTCGGAGAAAGGTATAATGCAGTGTGTCCCATTCCTGTGAAGAGAGGTCATGTTTATATAATGGTGTCATGGCTCAGCATGCTCTACCTGCGCCAATGTCAAGCACGATCCCTTTAGCATGTGGGGATATAAGATCGTTGGTATTCTCGTTTAACCCAGGACAAAGCTTCGACCACACATGATAGAAAAATAACCTGGACAAGGCACGGGGGCGGAATATGAGCGTCGGAGACTTTACAACAGCCAGCAATGTCGGTCGAAACGCCTGTTGAATCGAGAGGCGAACCTCGGTGATGGCAGCGAGCACGTTCGATATCTTCATGTTGGTGGTTATCGTCTAACGTTATGGGGCCACGTGTGCGAGTCACAATAAAAGATCCATTAATCTCACGATATGATGGCGGAGACGTGACACTTACAGTGTCCCCGTGCCAACTCACGCCGTCTGGCGACTAGGTAATGCATCAGTAAATTTCAAAAATAATAGAACTGCATTATGCTCGAGGGGGGGCTTACTGCAACTAAGGGGGGTGAGGGAAAGAAAGAACGAGCCCGTCGAGGCGGAGCAAGCCAGCTTTGTGGGGTTTCATCATGGGACACCAACTTTAGGGCAGGGGCTTCCGCTAGTATTGACGATACTGGTGTGTATTCCGATTTTGGCATCAGATTGAAACACATTCAGGTGAGCGAATTATTCATGTGATTGACCGCTACATGCTTCCTCGTTCTGTACTTCTGTTACTGCTGTCTTTGCCTCTCGCCGATTACTACGTATTCCTAACATCAGTCCAATCGACCGCCATCAAATGAGCGCGATGACAGGCACCTGCTAGCTTCCGTTTTGCAAGGCAGCTCGAGGTTTATATAATGAGACCGACATGGTGGGACTGCACAAGAGAAAAGACTATAATAAGAAGAACAGTAAGGTCAATCCATAACTAGTGAAGCGATTAGAGAGGGAGGTGTGATAAGAGGTAATAATACGACTATTAAAGAAAAAAAGGAGACGGTCTACACCTCTTTGTGTAGGATGCTTCAAGACCGTGAGAAGATTCCAGAATTACCAGAGCATGGGATTCTCTGACCAATTTTCAGGTGTGGCCCATGTTAGAACTCCGCTAAATTCATCAGCATACTTCTTAGACGGCACCGCTTGATGTGTACATATTTGACGTCTATTCTTGTAGAAGAGATGTGACGAACGGGAATCGATCTCGCGACCTCTAGGCACTAGCCGCAAGCGACTAGCCGGCACTTTCCACTGTGCCATTGTCTCTATACTGTTTTTCCTGTCAGTTGCAGCCTTAAGGGCTCGCACTTGCTCGTCGGCGAGTTGCATAACCCTCCTCAAAAATATTTGGGAGCTACTGACTTGTGATACACTATGAAAAGCCCTCACCTTGAATTGTCGCTGTTTTGAAAAACAAAAACTTAACAAAACTTCCCTACTCCCTGTTAATTAATTAGAGCTTAGAGACTGCTTTAATAGTTGAGACGTCATGTCCATCTACAGACACACCCTGATCATACGTGGTACCGTCTTCGAGCTGATTACAACGATCAACGATCAATTACTACACAAAGCATGGTATCGTTATACCTAGAGCGATCAGGCGGCTAACTATACCCTTCTAATTGATTGTCAAGAGGACTTGGATGCAACGAAGTTTCAAAGCAAAGGAAGAAAAGAAATATTGATGTGCAATGCGTAGGCAATAACGTTGTGCTGGATGTTTGGTATGAGTGAGTGTGCGGTATACACATTGATCGAAAGAGACTTTGGATCGAAGGGGTGAAACAGGGGAGAGAAAGGAGTTTGTGCAAGTTACGCGCCGGTGATCATGATCCAATCGTAAAGCGTCATTAGACAACTGGCATAGCTCCGTATCTTGAAATTGAATATTGAACCAAAGGTCCGTGCATCTTACTTGCCCTCTCGTCGCTCACCGACAACGCATCACATCCACTTCAACACCGCACTTTCAAGCATGCCATCCCAACCCTCCTCACGCTTCGCGACAACTTGCGGATCGAATAGCAATAAGTTCTCAATGCTAGGGAACGCTAGCTGATTCGCAGAAGGCGACGCCGTCGGAGTATTACCTCGAGAGTTCTTGGGAGGACCAACTGGGATCATATAACGTAATTTCAGGGCACTTCAAGAAGCAACGGTTATGAGCAAGCCAATTTCAGACGCAGATTAGGGAGCGACTTACGCAGCCCATAAACGGAGGTTATCAGTACGTCTGAACGTTCACCCTATATTCTTCTTTTCCTTGCCGGCTTCGGGGTCTTCGGAAGCCTGAGCTTCATGAATGGCAGTCTTAGCGATATACCCCCATGGCTTGCGTGATTTCCGCACTCCAATGTTATACGCAGTACACAAAATCTGTCCGGAGGAAAGCTTGAATAGTAGCGTCGGTCTGTCGGAGTCGTGGGGCGGAGGAAGGAGAGAAAGCAGTTCAGAAGGGAGAAGCGGAACAAGTAGGCTAAGAAGACGCCCTAAACATATGCAAAGCTTGAGTTCAGTACGTTGTCCTACCAAGACAAGCTACAGCCTTACCGAGAGGGTAATCCACAGACGTTGAACGTCTCGCCCAATTTGGCAACTCATCATCGCCCACACCGCCTTCCTCTCCCTCATCCTCTTCCACAACACTATGCAGCATATCATCGGGCTCCTCACTAACCATCATACCTCTCATCGCATCAATCACCCCTGTGCTAGTTGGGGTCCGAGGACATTTTGGAGCCCTGCAGCCCGGGGACCATGGCGTTCATGACATGTGCGCGTTTGCGGTATCCCAGACGGGGGAGGTAGAGCTCGGCAAAGGTGAAAGATCTTGCGCTGTGTGTGTAAGTTAGACATTCTATTGCCAGGGGGGGGGGGGGGCAACTCACCTGATCCACACCTCCGAATTGAAAGTTGACGTCTAGCTATTGCTTGTCCAGCGTCTGTAGCCCAGGGTAGAGCAGCCCACTCAAGAGCGGGCTCTCGACTTGTTTTACGACCTCGGCGCCCGCCTTTTTCGCGTCGTTCTCCGTGACGGCGGCGCAGAGCTTGTAATTGTCCATGTTGTACTCGCGGGAAAGCTGGTAGCTCGACCCCCGCACGAAGCGGAGCTTGGAGACGGGGATGGAAAGGGAGGTGAAGACGGCGTGGAGGCAGTGTTCATAGTACCTTGTGCGGTGTTCGACGAGGGCTAGGGTGCTTTTAGGTTGTCTAAAAAGGCGTGAACGTCTAGGGTTAAGATCCAATAATCAGGACCAGGAATGGCGATAGGGTGCATAAGGACGAACTTGCTAAGAGAATGATTACCTAGGAAGAACAACGATGTGAGGGAGCGGAATAAATGAAAGGTAAAGATAAGAGTGACCTCAACACCTGCACGTAGGAAATCCGCGGTTTTGTGAATGCGACAAATCATCCAATGTGCGATGTTCGAGATCGGGAAAAAATACAAATGTGAGCCCTCTCAAATAGCATTGTCAGCTAATACACTGCTCACGACGTCCTGTAGGTGCCGTTCCTACAAAAACAATTCCCATATCAACACAATTGCGATATCAAAGCATGGGCCCGGGTACATAACCGCTGCATAAGTGTGAGTCAGTACCAATCTGTCACTAAATCCTTTGACCAGTTTAACAGTTACCCGTAGCGAGTCTGGCACTCCGTTGGTATCGGAGCGACTCTATTAATTTCGATCCTGATATGTGACTGACTGTGCTACAGTGCAACCAATTCGGAAATCCTGTCAGCTAACCTTGAAAATCAACAGTGATTGGCTCCCATACACGACAAGTCCATTGTCCATTCCAGGGCCCCACAGCACCGCAACTCCAGCAAAATGACTCAAGGAAAGTCATGTGGACTGTCCACTTGTCTTTCAGAGCTTGATCCTAATGGCTATGGTGTGTTTCCTGCTAAGATCTTGGACCTACTAGTAGTAATTGATCGTTGGTCGTTGTAGTCAGCTCGAAGACGGTACCACGTATGATCAGGGTGTGTCTGTAGATGGACATGACGTCTCAACTATTAAAGCAGTCTCTAAGCTCTAATTAATTAACAGGGAGTAGGGAAGTTTTGTTAAGTTTTTGTTTTTCAAAACAGCGACAATTCAAGGTGAGGGCTTTTCATAGTGTATCACAAGTCAGTAGCTCCCAAATATTTTTGAGGAGGGTTATGCAACTCGCCGACGAGCAAGTGCGAGCCCTTAAGGCTGCAACTGACAGGAAAAACAGTATAGAGACAATGGCACAGTGGAAAGTGCCGGCTAGTCGCTTGCGGCTAGTGCCTAGAGGTCGCGAGATCGATTCCCGTTCGTCACATCTCTTCTACAAGAATAGACGTCAAATATGTACACATCAAGCGGTGCCGTCTAAGAAGTATGCTGATGAATTTAGCGGAGTTCTAACATGGGCCACACCTGAAAATTGGTCAGAGAATCCCATGCTCTGGTAATTCTGGAATCTTCTCACGGTCTTGAAGCATCCTACACAAAGAGGTGTAGACCGTCTCCTTTTTTTCTTTAATAGTCGTATTATTACCTCTTATCACACCTCCCTCTCTAATATACTACTTTCGCTTTGGCCGTCTCTTCACTAAAGCTTTATCAGATCAGCATAGATAATTTTACCAATGGGCCACTGAAGCCAACTGCAACGCAAGTCTGTGCCTGTGCCGAGCGCATCTTGTACACATCAAGCCCCAGTGCCAGGAAGGACTAACTGCATCAGCACTCAACTACTCAGTGGCGACAAAATGACTTAGCTTCGAGGCGGTGAAGCTAGCTTGCCAGGTGGTCATGGACCTAGATGAGTCCTCTGACGCCGTACGCTTCATTAGTACTACCTGTGTATAAATTTCAAAACTCGCTTTTAATGCATACCAGCACCATTCTCCCCCTCGTCATGCCTACTCCCAAAGCTGCTTATCGTGCCCTAGGTGATTGTAGTCTTCGTCGGTCGGCAGGTGGGACAGAAACCCAAATTATTCCCCAAACTTTAGCGATATCGAATGCAACACCAGAGACGATGAGTAAAACAATCATAGGATAATATTTCGGAAAGCGGATGAGGTAAAATGAATAAACCAGTTGGGGGTATCAATTATGAACGGAATTTGGGAGTGTAATATTATTACAATATTCCTGAGACCATTTCTTTGTTGCAGCATCACTGATGGCGCTAACAGACATGATACGTGCAGCACCGTAGGTCATCACTAGTACATACAAAATAGTATTCAACGTACTTATGACATTTTTAAAGTATGTGCACCTACATCGCCATCTGCCTGGAAGAGGTAGGGCTGGTGGCTGCAAGGGTGGCGAGAGAGTCGGCCACATAAATGGCAATTTTGTGGGACATTGTCAGGTAAATTCGAGGCTGGCTGAGACGACTTCTGATTTGACTGGTCGTTTTATGTCGTTCTGCCTTGAATCATTTTTTAGCGGCTTGATTGGAGTCCGATAGAGCGTTTGGTTCCAGCCAGTCAATACTTGGTAAAATCGAATTCAGCTACGTGTTTCTAGAGATTCTAACAGATTCCTCGCGCTGCAGGATAGTATAAAATGTACATTGACATCAACCTCAGGGCTTGAGCAATTGTGCAATTGAATATGCATTGTCATGAAGAGTAAAGACCAAGATTTGTTTCTGTACCCCGTCCTTATCGAGAGATTGCGACTGACGGGTAGAGCTTCTAAAGGCTGATGGGTGAGCAGCCGATATTGATCTAATTTGACCATAAGAGACCACGTTGCGGGTTGTATAGAAAATCACTCACTAGACCATTGAAGTAATCAGAAGTGCAGCATACGGGCTGTTGAGCACTAAGAGACGTGAATTAAGCTAATACTTCGAAAAACGGATGAGAGTGAACAAACCAATTGATATCACCAATGATCGGAGTACAACCTAGGCCCACGACAACATCAACCCCTTGGACAACGATTCCGAGGAGGCCGAGAAGTGTAGCCGTCGCGGGATCGCTGGCGTTGCTAGTGGACTTGCAGCATTGTGGGCTACCAGTGTTGCACTGCGAACTATGCAGGATATTCAGCGTATGACTTCCTTCAAGCACATGGAGCTTACGGTGCTGTCCCCGCTCTGGAATAGATGGTATTGGCGGCCGCAAGGACAGCGAGTGAGCCAACCACGCAGATGGAAGTCTTGTGGAACATTGTGAGACAGAGAATGTAGTTCAAGAAAGTGCACTGCGTCTGGAACTGGGGACAGCTGTTGGTTTGAATGGCCTTTTATGCCATCCCATGTAATGCATATTTCTGTTTCCCATTGGTGAGATAACGAAGGTCAGAGTCCAGTCCCACAGTGGACATTGCAAACGTCCTTCCCCCCGAGCGTCAGAGGAGCACCGGAAGACCGACGGACTTCTGCAAAGAAGACAAGAAGACGGGACAGCGGGGTATTTCAAAACTCAGGGTGACTGCTTCAACGACAACGAGGTTGATTGAAAAGAAATCAAGGGAAGCGAAGTTCAGGGCAACAGAAGCCTGAATATAAGTCGCTTGGGGTTGAAAAATGAAGAGTCTTGGGGCCTGAAAGCCAGCCCCGCCAGTGGCGTTCCGCAGATTCCGTGTGAGAACCACTCGTTCAATTCAAGTTCGGCACGTTTTCAGGCCCCAACCGTATCTAGAATTCGTAGCGTCAATGTCAGTGGTTAATTAATAGATGTGCATGCAATCGTTGCGATACTAAGGGCGATCTGCATACAAAGTTTCGAAGGTTGGGTGGTCATTAAGATGCATCACGGTTAGCGCTGCCTAGCAGTGTCACTATCCTTGTCTTTGGCCCGTGTTCTATCAGTGCGAATGCGCCGTGAGAGCTAACGACATGCGACAACCTCGACACAGCCTGTTTGTCACGAAAGAAAATTGTCAGTACAGTAGTCCTCATAGAAAATGAACGGCCTGATATCCTGGGGTTTTCTTGACCTGTTTGATGACCATTGTGCGAATTGAAATTTGCTTGGTCGCAATGCTGCCAGAGAACTAAAGTAATAGCAGAGTGTTCGGCGTGACTGTATTGAGTTCGAAATTGGGTACTCTCGGCAGCCAACGGCGCTTTCATCATGTTCTGTTCTGCTGGTCTCTCATGGTAGAGAAAGAGTGGGGATTTCGCTTTAGACCACACCCTGTTTCCAGCATCACGGATAAGCTGTGGAGAAAGCTTGGAATTTCGACCATTAATTTCTGATATACCCTGGCACACGGATTGATTGTCTAGTGACGCAGCTGTCGTTCCGATGAAGACCCCGGGCAAGCAGCGACTACTTGGTTTGATTCCTGGCCACTACTCGCGTACCTCCGCAATTCCGCACCAACGGTGGTTTTGCTCTTGCTGAACAGCCTCCTTGAAGCCTGCACTTGGCACTCTACCTTTGCTTCTGCTGATGGTTCAATTGCCCCGTTTTCGATTGAATGCGCAAAATGTCTCATTCGCGGGAAACCGCCTCCCCGTTGCATTTGCTCTCATTAGCCCATTTCTCTGGGGGTTAATCGCTACAACGCGGCTCGACATCCACTCTTTGTCACATTCCTGCTAGTAGCAATTCCCACGTTGATTATCCTCTTATCTTCGAACCGGTGCTCTTGATGTTCACCAACATCTATCCCTAGCTAGTTGCAACATCTATGAGTCTATGACCGTCATTCGGGGACAGCGGAACATCGGGTTTCCGTTGATGCTTAATGTGACTGTTTCTATGGAACTGATAGAGTTAAACCACTTTGCAGGCTATTGGTGCGGTGGATGAGGGTGTAAATGCTCTTTGGGACGCATCTTCTTGCCAGGTCGATTACAAGAAGCGTGGTCGCATGCATGGTACGTGCATGTAGACTGTGTAGACCTTAATTCAACCATGAGGTACTATGACCAAACTACGTTGCTTGCTATCACATTGGCTTTTCAGCTCTGGCAATCTCATTGTTCAACATCAGTATCGACCGAGCGCGACATTGAAGTTACGACGTATTGCTTCACCTGTCAGCCATACATAATATCACTCATCGCATTTCATCGCATTTGTATCTGCTCCCATGAGCGTTACGTGCGATACAACTATACTTCCTACCGCTGGCGCACATATGTCCTCTAAAGTCCGCCATCTCAAAAGGCAGGGAACATCAGCCAAAAAATGTATGCGTTTATATCGAATCAGGTCGTTCCACCGTTTTTTTTCAAAGCTCAAAGATCGTCGAAAGAGTCACAATATAGCGGAAGCGCTTTGCCTCCTTTTTGATATCCGGAGGAAATCATGTGAACTCACGGAGCTACATGTATGGTTAAATAAATAGTTTGATTCTTTGGGGCATCATCCAGTTACGTTGAATTCCATTGTTCATGTCTTCATAGTCTGTTGTAAGTTTCTGAGCATTTTCCACATGATGGTTTAATGTCGATGGTGTCGGGGGCTGGGTACTAAGTTTGTGAGCCTTTGTATGCAACGAGCATGTCTGTTTTTGTAACGTGGATGGGTCACTCGAGTGGAAGAGTATACAAGTGTGACATCACGCGGGCTGTCACGCAAGCACCCAATCAGTCATTCCGGTCTCCCTGGGTGTGGCTAGGCAATCGCACGGCTGCAGCAAGAACTCAATGGTAGATTCATGTTTGTATAATAATTGGAGCAGGCTTGCTAATTGAGTCATTTATGAAGGGAACAAGAAAACTCCGCTCACCTCAGCGAAAGGTGTTACATAACGTGAGCGTGAACTGCAATTGGTCACGTGTATTTCTGCTTACTAAGGGCATTTTCCCTGACCTGGGTTCTGCACCATCGAACTATCACCCATCGGAGCCCAGTTGCAATGCCAATGTTCCCTCATACCTATCTGTATACACTGAAGGCGCGATGTTTGTCATCGCAGGTTCGACGATGGTCGTCAACACTCTCAAACTCTGAAAGAGAGACAGTGAAGACTTGGATTGCGAGCCAAAACCTCCCTTCGAAACAACCTGCTTTATTTGATCACCTTGGTTCCTCTCAGCTCAAGGCATTGGGGTGCACTCTACCAACCTTAGATGGCACAATACCACCTCCGTCACATCGCCGCATAGAGATCTCGGACGGCTCCATCATTTCTCCAGGACACCTCCTAGTTTTTTGTAACCCTGCTTCTCCAGAGCGTGAGCTGGAGCCTGATGCAACTACTCGGCTTCTGGCCCCTCCAGCGCCATTCGTTCGTCGCATGTGGGCTGCTGGCAAATTCGAGTTCAAGAGACCCCTGCATGTCGGTGACAGTATCCGAGCCGAACGAACCTTCTCTAGCATAGAAGCCAAGAGGCTAGACGTCGAGAACCCCATGATTATTGTGGAACAGACCATCGATACTAAGCTTGCAGAAGACTCACAACGCGGGCCTAACAAGCTGGACGACGTGTATACTCGGGAGACACGTTCGCACGTATATGTTCCACTAAGCAGTGAGCGGCGTGTAAGATCAAGTGAGCATCGCTTATTTCTTTACGGCCACTTACAACTAAACTGTCGTAAATCGTAAACTCGACACCAGTTCGGGACTTACCCAAGCCTGACTTCTCGTTTTCATACACCCCAACGGATACTACCTTGTTCCGTTTTTCTGCATTGACATTCAACGCACACCGTATACACCTCAACAAGGAATATTCGCAGAATGTGGAAAAGCTTCCGGGTATGTGCAAATACTATGATATCCCAAATTTTCATGACAATATCATGTTGCAGAGCGTCTGGTCCATGGACCAATGACTGCTTTGATGTTGATGGAAGCAATTGAGCATAATAGACCTGCTCACCTCAACATTGCCGCGTTTGAGTACAGAGCGACAAATCAACTACTTGTCAACAACCGCATCACTATTCAGGGAACCTGGATGTCAAGAGATAAAATGAACTTGAAGGTTTGGGCACAAAGTGATAGTGGCATGGTAGGCATGGTGGGTGAGGCTCGTCTGGAAGTCTGAGGTGGTTGGCATGATCTGTTGATATTGTGAGGCTGTATTATTCGTGACAACAAGTGGATGTTTAGTCTTCCACAAAGCGGGCATTGAAATTTCAAACCTCGCCATCGCGCGCCGCGGAGTCAAAGCCATAATGCCTAAGTGGGACTTAGCCGCTACTACGTTGACTGTACTCTCTTGGCTGTGGAATAGTGGAGTATCAGCCTTCACCCCTAATATTTCAACTATTGACCTCCTTAAAGATTGAAATGAGCCATGACACGACGACACTAGCCTCACATAAAGATCAATTGCTGCAAACGCGACTCAGCCAGCTGGAGTGGGTCTCCATGCCATTTCCATACCCTTGTTACTGATATGCTAATATGCAACCCAGGCAAATAACTACCTCACGAAAGAACCAACTGCAGGAGCTCTTCCATCTTCTCAAAATTCGCGATTCTCCTGGGGCTCTCCACATTCCTCCTGGCAGTGATCAGCTATTGAAGCAGGACGAAGCTGCGTGCTACGCCTTCGTAGAGTTGTACGAACAAGGCACCATTAATGAACTTGAAGATTGGCCACTCGAAAGTATCTCTCCTGCACCGTCCCCAAAGGTTGAGGTGCGCCAAACCAGGTCCCGTGCTGCCAAGCCCATAGAGCAAGAAAGCACGAAAGACGAAGCAGACATGGACAATATTATGGAGGTGGATTTCGGCGGAGAAATATCTATGGACGAAGGGGAGGACGATGTTGAGGAAGCTATCCCTTCCGCTTCCGTAAAGAGTGGATCTTCAACGCCACAGGTCGTCGCCTCTATCACGCCCCAGCTGGATGATGCCACCTCAGCATCCCCTGCACTTTCTGAAACGCATGAAGATGCGATGGACATCGATGCTGTTTCACCCGGAGAGGTGGAGACTGTTGCAGCAGTGGGGCCTCTTAGCTCTCAGCAGGCTCTAGATGAAATATTTCAAGAAGCATCGAATCTCGCTCATGCAGAGCAGCCGGATCCAGCGTCTCGCGAAGCTCCAGTGGAAGAAATGGAAACATTGTCCGTCGACGACACCTCAAAGGATGAGATTGATCTCATTTCCACACCATCTAGCCCGTTGGCCTCTCCTCCTCCAGTCATATCCTCTCGCATAACACGATCAACTTCTCGACTTCCACAAGATTCCGTGCTCCCACCTTCTGGCTCTGTATCACCAGCTGTACGACTCAGAACTCGCTCACAGAGTTTGGCTCAGCGATCGAATACTCCTTTGCGTCTTCCTTCTTCTCCGCGCGAACATTCCCCTTCCCTAGAGCGTTCCCCATTACCTACAATTGCAGAGGCGGCATTCGCTGCATCAACTTCTTCCCGCACCGGGTCCCCGCAACCTACGGAATCGGAGGCGCAAGCAATGCTTGCTCCCGAAACCGAACTTGAACCAACATCAGTTGAGCGGAAAGAGGAGGTTCAGCGCATACCTGGACCAGAGCAGCCAGGGTCAGTGGTGAATCTAGAGCCCGAGTCAGAGGCGATACTTGGGTCTCACCCGACAGGTGAAACCGAGCTGGCGCACGATCCGAAAGCTGAGGTATCAACGCTGGAAGCAAAGGCAGAGACAGTGATCCCGGAACAAGAGTCGGAGCATCTGCTGGAGTTAGGGCGTGGGCAAAGGCATGAGCCAGAGCATGAGCCAGAGCAGGAGCCAGAGCAGGAGCCAGAGCAGGAGCCAGAGCAGGAGCCAGAGCGAGAGGGACTAGAACAGGAGGAACCAGAGAGGGAGGAGCCAGAGCGAGAGGAGCCAGCGCGGGAACCAGAGTGGGAGGCGCCAGTGAAGGAGGAGCCAGGGAAGGAAGAGCCAGAGATGGAGAAACCAGAGATGGAGGAGCCGGAGAGGGAGGAGCCGGAGAGGGAGGTGCTAGAGATGGAGGAGCCAGAGAAGGAGGAACCAGAGACGGAGGAGCCAGAGATGGAGGAGCCAGAGACGGAGAAGCCAGAGACGGAGAAGCCAGAGATGGAGGAGCCAGAGATGGAAGAGCTAGAGATGGAGAAGCCAGAGCCGGATGGGCCGGAGAAAGAGGATCCAGAGACGGAGAAGCCAGAGATGGAACAACTAGAGATGGAGAAGCCAGAGCCGGGTGGGCCGGAGAAAGAGGATCCAGAGACGGAGAAGCCAGAGATGGAACAGCTAGAGATGGAGAAGCCAGAGCCAGATGGGCCGGAGAAAGAGGATCCAGAACAGGAGGAGCAGGCGCAGAGGCAAGAATGTCCGCCGGAGTTAGAACATAGGCATGAGCATGCGCATCAACAGGAGCAGGAGCAGAAGCAGACGCAGGAGCAGCAGCAAGAGCAAGAGCAAGCGCAAGGAGATTTGCCAGAGTTAGAGAAGGAGCAGGAGCATAGGCACGAGCCAGAGCAAGCGCAGGCGCAGATGCAGGAGCATTCACCGGAGTTAGAACATGACAAAGGCCATGATCATGGGCCAGAGCAGGAGCAGAACCGGGAGCGGGGACAGGATGTAGACATGGATATGGATGTGGACATGGACGTAGGTGTGGAATTGGATGTGGGCGTGGGCGTAGACATAGACGTGAAGATGGAGGTGGAACAAGAGCAGGAGCCGCATACCGAACAGGAGATGGAATCGGAACCCCAGCGAGATCCATCACCGGCAGGTTCAGAAGCGGAGCTGGAGCTAAAGCCAGAGCCCGTAGCCACACCAGAAATTGTTCCAGAACGAGAGCAAGAACTAGAGGTGGATCTAGAGCCGGAGCCTGGGCTACAAATTGAGAGGGTGCCAGAACCAGACGTGGCATCCGAACAAGTTCCCGAGCCAGAAACCTTTCCTGCTCTAGTCACTCCAGCCGTGTTCGACTCCCCTACGCGTACACATTCGGAATCTCCGACCCGTTCTCGATCAGGGTCCGTTTTAACCTCATGGCGTGTATCTTTGTCTGTATCTATCGCAGAGGAATCAGCTGTAAACTCTGCGGGCAATGGTGGGGAAAATATTGAGGTAGGCAATGCAACTCCATTGATGTAACAATGGGGGAACTCACTGGGAATTGGTGATTCTAGCAGGACCATTCTGAAGACCAGCATCAACCCATTCATCACGACGAAAATCGCAAGCATGATGTCGTCATACTCGTTCAGGACGCAGAGGCAGAGGACAGTACGAAGCGTTTGACTCGTGCACAGAGTCGCGCTCGTGAGCGGTCTAGGTCCATGTCCAAAGCCATGTCATCAATCGTCCCTGTTGAGTTAGAACAGTCTGAGGCGGAACACGCTAAGCAGATGGAGGTCCCTGAATACCCAGAAAGAGTTGCAGATGTCGCTCTGACAGACGCGACTCATCATCCAGAAGTAAGGGATGGCCTAGTCAAACTCGAAGAGGAGGATGAATCTATGAGCGAATGCAAGGCGGACGACAATGCTGGCAGTCCTTTGTCCGGTGCTCCAAGTCTCTCTCCTGCACCTAGCCTTTCACCTGTGCCTTCTTTGTCCGAGAAAGAATCAGGAAATGGAACCCTCTCCCAGGAACCTGAAGTGGAAAGGTACATAGAGCCAGAAGAGTCGCCAACGAGGTCAGCCTCTCGAGTAGCAAGCTTAGAGGTGCACGGTCACCAGCCTGAAGTCGAACAGGCTACTGATGAGGTATCTACCACACCGGCCATTGACGAGGTTTCTGTCGCACTGGTCATTGATGAAGTTTCTGTCGCACCGGCCATTGATGAGGTTTCTGCCGCACCGGCCATTAACGAGGTTTCTGTCGCACTGACCATTGACGAGGCTTCTGTCGCACCGGCCATTGACGAGATTTCTTCCGAACCAGCCACTGATCAGATTCCTATCACATCGGCCATTGACGAGGTTTCTGTCGAACCAGCCACTGACGAGATTTCTGCCGAACCAGCCACTGACCAGGTTCCTATCACATCGGCCATTGACGAGATTTCTGCCGAACCAGCTTCTGACCAGGTTCCTATCACATCGGCCATTGACGAGGTTTCTGTCGAACCGGCCATTGACGAGATTTCTGCCGAACCAGCTTCTGACCAGGTTCCTATCACATCGGCCATTGACGAGGTTTCTGTCGAACCAGCTATTGACGAAGTTTCTGCCGAGTCGGTTCTCCTTGATGAAAACGTGACGAGACGCGCTGATGCTGATGAAGACATAGTGATGATCCTCTCAACCCGGTATGTAGCACTTGATAATGACACGATTCTGCGCAATCACTCACTGATTACATTGCGCAGAGGTCTGACAGTCATGCAGCCAATCTCAACAGGACATCTTGATCGAGAGACTACACCAGTTTCAGATCGTTCATACCTTCGAAGGCCCCCATTGATGTTGGACAAGATTCCCATTCCTATTGCGAAACAAATGGACTTCACCGACACATTCATATCTCTTGACTATATACTTGCTTCTGAGACTAATGGTAGAGCAGGGGTCAAGACTGAAGTTTTTGATGAAAACATGGAGCCTACTACTCACGAAGGCACCCTGTTTCCCTCTCCCACTCCAAGTCATTCATCTCTTCACCACTCTGGAGCAACTAAGCTACCTGATACAACGCTCCCGCCACTCCCATCCTCTCCTCTTCTCACACCATACAGCACATCATTACGTTTACCTCCACTGGAAGAGTTGCCGTCAACGTTCTCACGTAAAGTTCATCCTGCGAAATTGACACGAAAACGAGATCGGGAGCGAGAAAAAGAGGAGCGAGAAAAGAAGGTACGGGCCCGGGAGAAAGAAAAAGATAGTAAAGATGATGGCAGGGAAAAAGAGAAGAAGGATGGCAAGGAGGTAGCTAAAGCCGGTTGGTTGCCGCTGGAAATCAGTCGATGGGGCGCACAATTCCGTGCGAATCCCGCTCACAAGATGACGAAGAAAAGTGGAAAGGCGATGAATACACGCATGTGGGCAGTAAGTGGCTTTATGGCATTTATGCTGATGCAACGCATCCTCCGGCTTCGCGGCATGTTTGCACAGTGCAGTACGAATATTTATGCTGATGCCGCCTGTTTAGATTGCTTTACACGAGCTCAGATTAATGCGTGCTTTGGAACGCATTGAAAAGCTGAAGCAGGAAGGCAGATGGAGCTTCCGTCAACCAAAGAAGCAGAGAGGCCCCGTCGTAGCTAAGAGTCATTGGGATTGGTTAATGGACGAGATGGTATGTTGGGCTATGGAAAGGTTTGTACACAAAGGTGTCATTTTGACTCCTTTTTGACAGAAATGGTTGCGCACCGACTTCCGTGAGGAACGCAAGTGGAAGATCGCTCTCGCGTTCAATTTGGCGCATACTATTAGAGCTTGGCATCTCTCATCTCCCGAGGAGCGGAAGTCGCTCTGTGTCTCGGGCAAGCCTTCACGTCGCTCACATGCTGATGTTGAAACTAGTCCTATGGAGGTCGAAATGCGCCTAGGCTTGGATGATGCCGAAGATGTCGAGTTTCCTGAGGGTGTCAAGGCCTCCACTATCAATATCCTATCCGTGGACGCAGATGCTTCATGGCAGCACTCTGAGGAGTTAGATCCTGAGCGCGAAGCGGAGATCATTCGGGCAGAACAACGTGCACAGAGGAAAGACACTCCGATCAATTTTGCTGATGAGGATGGTAAAGAGGATGATGCTGATGCTGATGGAGAAGCTGATGCTGACGGGGAGATGGACGTGGATGATGCAGACGGCGGCGTTGACACGAGAGATGGGCTTCAATTAGACGATGGTGGCACCCAAAACATTGAGCCAGATACTCCGGCTGGGCAGGAGCAGCTCAAAGTTAGTGTCCCGACGAAGGAGATTGGCTTGAAAATTGGGTCGTCGGACCCTACCCTGACGTCGGATCCTGACAAGCTTCCCGGGACTGCTCCTCAAGTCTCAACTGCAGCTGAAAAGATGAAGTTGCAGGTCCGCGAGTCGCTCGCTTACGTCCCTGACGATGCAACATTTTTCGACATCAATAAACTGTGTTCAGATCTCTCTCATTTATCCACCGTCGATCCATTCGTGCCTCTTCAGTTACCGGAGATCTTCCCAGACCTTCCCACTTTCCAACCGCTTTCTGCATCTCCTGGCCAAGGCGAAGCCATCGCCGTTCTGAAAGGCGACAAGAAACTTGAAAAGAAAGATAAGAAAGCTATTGAAGAACTGACAAGAGCTGATGAAACGGTCGGCATGAAGGTTGTAAGCGTGTCGACGTTCATGCATTATAAGCCTACTCTTGTGAGTGCTCTTCAGCCTGCGAAGCACTGGCGAGGCAACGCCTGGATAGATTTGGATGACACTGTCGTTGCTGGCGACGATACCCCTGTGACGTTAGATCCCCCACCGAGTGGTAAGATATCTACACATGCCTCATTCTTGAACCTGACAGTGCTCTTCGCAGGGCTTTTCGGGCAGCAAAAGCCCCGTCCACCGATTATGTCTATCGCTAGCTCAGCTTCTCGGATACCCAAGGACCCCCAAAAACGCTTCAATGAGACGCCTTGGAGCACTTCTGAAGATCAAATCTTGAAAAGTCTCGCGGATCGTTACCCTGGCAATTGGTCATTAATTGCGGATGTATTCAACTCGGCGCGAGTGACCATTTCAACGGACAGACGGACCGCTTGGGACTGTCTGGCACGGTGGGATGCACGGTGGAACGAGGGCAGGATTCTTATGCCGAGCAGTGGGCCAGTCACACCCGGCTCAGTGGTCGATAGTGGTGCGATAGAGTCAACAGCGATGTCTGTGCCGGCAACGCCTGGAGGTGCACAATCAATGCTAAACACAATGATGACTAGGAAGCGGTCGGCAAGTCAACTGAACTTGACTGTCGCTGGACAGCAGGCGGAGTCCCGGAAGCGACGGCGGCATAATCACATGCACGAGGCCATGCGGAAGAGCGCGAAAAAGCGGGAGACCAGCGTGAAACAAATTGGTGCGCATAGTGTGTTGTCAAGAGTGCAAATTTCTAAATTTTTATATAGTCAACCAAACCAAACGAGGGCCGACTGCACAGGTGCACGAAACGCACACGACGTTCGCCAAGCCGACTAATCGCACACCAGCTGAGTGGAGTAAAATCAAAGCTGACAGAGACCGGCGCGAATTTGAGGAGTTCCAGCAGCGGAAGAAACAAGAGGATGAGATGCTGCGGAAACACCGTAACCAGATGGAGCTCCTGAAGCAGCAGCAGGTAGGTACTTCACTCCGAGGCGTGGCCAGCACCGTTCACGCGACCCCCGCGCCCTCATCGCAGACCGAGGCTGGACGCCGCCCGCAGCTTGCTGTGGGGCCAGTCCCCATCGTCGGAGGCTCCGGGCAAGGACAAGTCAATATCTCTCAGCAGTCCGCACGGCTTCCCGCTTTGGGCAGCTCGAACATGGCTGTCCCCAACCTCGCACCAACCGTGCCGCTTGCGACGGGTATGAACGTGAACATGCATAACTTTCGGCGTTTGTCGCCACAACAACAGCAGGCGTTGTACGCACAGATGCAAGCGGCCCACATGCAGGCGGCACAGGCACAGGCAGCGCAAGCACAGCAGCAGCAGCAGCACACCTCCCCGCCTCCGCCTCAGCCTGGCCAGTCCGCGATACCACACCCGGGAGGCCTCCCTCCTGGACAGCAGCGTATTGGTACGCCTGCGCACACCTCGCCACCACAGACGCAGGCGTCCCAGCACCACCCGACCCCGCAGACGCAGACACAGACATCCCCGCCGCGGCATGGCACTCCTGCGAACGGCGTTGGAATAGCGAATGCGCTCGCGCGACCAGGGTCATCACAGCATGTTCAGGTGCAGGCGGCGCAGCGAGCAGGGGTGTCGCCCCACGTCCAGGCGCAGGCGCAGGCACGACCGGGGTCGTCGCAACACCCGCACCCGCAAGCACAAGGCATACCTGCGCGTCAAGGGGCCACACCACAGCAGCACCAGCACCAGCAGCATGCACAGCAACAGCATCAGCAGGCGCTACATCACGCTTTTCTGCAGAACCAGACTGCGCACACGGCGGCGGCCCACCAGGAGCAGATGAAGCGGCTATACCCTGGTCAGCTGTACTGGATGAGTGTACGTGTGGTTTTTCGCGATTGTGGAGCGTCGTGTCGTGTTTGAGTTACTGACCCTGCCTAAAGCAGCAGCAGCAACAGGGAAGCCAAGCGGGCCTTTCGGCGGGTCATGTCGCCTACGGTGGAGTACCACAGCAGCCGCAGCAACACGCACCGCCGCGCCCCGTGTCCGTGCAGCCAAATCCGAATACAAACACGAAAGCAAATGCAGCGGGCCAGTCAGGCGGTTCATAACGGCGGTGGTGGCAGTCTTTCTTACGGCTCACATGTAGCATTGTCACTAATTCCCGTGTACTATTTCTCTTCCTCTTTCTTCTCATTTTTTTTTTGCTCGTTGAGGGAGTGGACAGATTATACTCAAATGTATGGGCGTGTACGGTTGCATTTCTAAAGACGAGATGTGTATTTGTACTAGTGTATACGGCACGCGGTTGTGTGCATTCTGCATTTTAAACTTCGTCCATCACGGGTTAGGTACTACTGTGCGGTCATTGGTGCTTCGTTGTAGACATAATCTGAGACCTCCGGCACCTCGGAGAGGAGGGCTGGAGCCTCAGGCTCGCCTCTTAGGTTACGGTACTACGTGGATTACTTGCTCTCTGACACCATAAACCTCTGGGTCTTCCTCCACCTCGGCCCTCGAGAGGAGGAGTGGAGCCTCGGGCTCGCCTCCTTTTAGGTGACAACGTTGAAATGAATGCAGAGAGTCTAAGGAGGATGGACTTACTGTTCGTAGTGGCTGGGAGAACTGCAATATCGTGGGAGCTAGGGTCGTGGTGGGTGAGTCTCGGAGGCTTGACCAAATCGTGAACGTGCCGTGCCATGGTTGTGAGTTCTTTGTGCCCAGACTGCGTCAACACATCGTATGGCCACCATTCGCGTGGGGCCGTATCAATGACACGCGAAACAGTGCGTTCCCTTCCCTGAGGGGTGATGTCTCCACCGTCTCTGACCATCTTCCAGAATCCAAACTGCGTGCCCATGCAGCTGATGCCGTAGAGGCGGGAAGGCTGCGTGCTCTCCTTGAAGTCGGTGAACCGCTCGCGCATTTGCTGGTCGGCCGCCGCCCGAGTCCATATGGAATTCAAATGACTGTGAGGCTTGATCACGGCGAAGAAAACGGGAGTGCCAGCCTTAAGGACAATATAATATATGTTCCTATCCGGAGCATGCAGACTTTGCTGCTCGAGGTGTGCGGGGTTGATCACGAACCCGTCGGTGTGTTTGAAGAGGAAGCGGATGACGGTGTCCCATGGGCCGTACCAAGATGGTTCGTGCGCAGTCTTGGCTCGTTCGAATGCGTCCAGTGTCAACTTGTCCCACATGACTGCGATGGCGGTGGTAGTAGTAGTGGTGGTGGGAGGTGTTGAAAAAAAATAATTTCGCCTTGCTGGGGGTGTGTGGAGAGTAGATTTCGAATAGGGACAGAGGGAGTGATGGTCCTACACTCTTTGTTCTTCAGAAACTTGATGCTGACATATCTGGTTTTGAGGTCGATCCATGTTACGAAGTATCTGTATCCTCCAATGGATAATTCGAAAGGGCCACAGAGATTGGAGACAATTGTATCACCAATGTCCTTGGGAATTTCTTCGACATTTTTGAATGGTGCACGCACTTGTTTCCCATATGGACAGTTTGTACATTGACTGATTTGATCAAAGCTGATTTTTGTGGGTAGTCCAATGACTGTATTGGATTTCATCATTTTATTAATCGTGGAGTAACTTGCGTGTGCAAGTCAGTGATGCCAAAGAGTCACGTCTGATGTCTGATTCGAGTAGTGAACTTGGTCATTTGTGTAGTTGGCTCAAATATTGGTGGGTTCAATTGTGGCTTGAAATGCAAATAGATTGTTGACTTTTGAACCCTGCGCGATGATAGTGTTATCTATCGACAAAAATGAATAATCTTTGGTGAAAGATATGTCCACGTTCACATTTGTGACACGTCCGACTGATAATAAATTCACGTTGAGCTTTGGTACATATACAATGTCCTTCAATGTGATTGGTATGTTGTCCATACCGTCTGAGTGAAGCATAATATTGATGGTGCCTCGTTTATTTGTGGTGAAAGATTCTCCACTTGCAGTTTCAATCGTGAGGATGGGAACCGTATACATCGTATCGGAGATGTTCTTGTTTCTGCATATGTGGCTGGAAGTGGCTGAATCCATGAACCAGAGATGAGAAGTTTCTTCCATTGATGAGAATGCAGTTGTGTTTGTTGATACATGTACCTCGGCCTCTTCAGCTTCGGTTTCGGATATGTAAGCCATAAGAACGATGTTTGGCTTTGTCTCTTCTGCAAATTTGGCTGATTTCATAGGCTTCAGTATGGTAGGGGGAGTTGGATGATTTCTGAATGGGGAGGCTGATGGTGAGTTTCTGTTTGAAGTAATATGTGACTCAGATTGGTTGCTCCATGGTGCTCTGCCCTTCATACCGCCTCCTCATGTGTAACACCTGATAATAGTGTGGCCTTGTCTACCACAGTTTGTGCAATGAAAATTTGATATTGGATTTGCTGGACGTGAAGCTGTGAAATTTGAAATAGATTGCTGATTGGAAGTGTATGGGAACCACCTTTTCCCTATCAAATCTCATTTATGCAGCACCAATGTGCTATTCTTTGCTTTTCCATTCCTAAATATCAGCATATATTTGATGCTTGTACCTGGAATGGACTTATTCAAATATTCTCTATTTTTCCATATTTTTTTGGGAATATTCCATGCAGAACTCGGCTCAGAATCATTTATTTCTGCTGTGCTACAGTTGTGGACCCATAGGCGCCCACAAACCTTTGCACAGCCGCCTCTCCCCTTTTGGACCAGGCATTTGGCCTGAATTCAAGCTCAGATGTCTCTGATCAATAAATATTCTCTAACTTCACAACCACAGCCTCTCAGGGCACTATTTTCCATGCAGATCATCACCTGACATGTGGCTATCCATGGCTGTCCAAACCAGTGCAGAAAACAGGGTGGACACCCTTCTTTTTGCCTGATCAGTGCCTAGTTCAGGGATCAGATCAGCTGATGGGTGATCAAATCAGGTGATTGCCTTGGAATATTCTACCCCTTTCCATAACATTCTAGCTGTTTCCCTCTATTATTAGATAGAACTTTCCAGAACCATTATTCAGCTCCTGATCAGTGTTAGTGCTGTGATCAGATCCTGTGATTGGCTTGGAATATTCTACCCCTTTCTTCCACCTTCCACAACCTTCCAGTAGTTTCCATCTATTAATAGGTAGAATATTCCAGAAGCATTAGTCAGCCCCTGTAAATACAATATATAAGGAGGCCATTCTGCCTCTGAAAGAATAACATATCATCATATTCTACCCATCTTCTGCACACCAGTGTGACTAGAGTGACATACAGTGTCATCCTCTATCTCAGTAACTGTTGATTACCAGTTCAAGGATCTTTTACAGTTGTGTAACTGTACTTGATTGCACTCAAAGTAGTGATATTCCTGCTTTGGGCGTGAGTGTAGTATCTGCCTCACGTGACTACGAATCTACAGGGTGAGATTGTCTGTCGATAGTCCTGCCATTAGTGCTCTTGTTTAAGTTACTAGTGTGTACTGCCTTTGCAGAGCATTAGAAGCTTGAACTCGTGTGAAGCAGTTGCTAGACTACTTCACACATCGCTGTTACCCGCTTCTGAGTGCCACTGGTTGGACGGTTGGATTCATCCACCTACTTCCTTTAGCCTCTAAGTGCATTCCCCTCTTTTTGGAATATCTGGACCCCTAAGCGTCCGTGAACTCTAGACTCTGGAAGTCTTATTCATTTCTTGCTGCTAAGAAACGTATTACTTTTCTGCGTATAGTCTGCATTGACCAATACAAAGGATTGTAACCAAAGTACAAACATTAAATTGTTTCTGGAGTTGTGCTGCAGCAGGGTTTGATATTCTTCTCAGCTGTTCATTCACGGAATTGTGGTGATTTAGAGTTTGCCCTAACACCATAATTTTGCGGGTTCCAAAACACTCCTGCTCCCTGCTCAAATTGTCAAAATCTAGACGAATATCACACCAGATTTCATCAAACTTCATAGGAAGATACTACTCAAGTATATCTTCAATTCGACTGTGCATACATCCAGTTCCCATCACTCCCTCTGTCCCTATTTGAAATCTACTCTCCACACACCCCCAGCAAGGCGAAATTTTTTTTTTTTCAACAGGAGGTGGCAAAACATGAGTGCCTTTTAGGCTTTTGGTGAGCTCGTCAGTTCACATCACATCGTGTAGTTGAGCGGTGCGTCTTTCAATACACATGACAATAAGACGCGTGTTCTTCATGTATACATCGTGCGCGTTGTTGTAATTATGGCTACCGCTAGCCCGTGTCTTCATGATTCCCACAAATCAACTAGACGGCAATTCAATCTTGGTGTTGCCGAAAACGATGTGCGTCGTGTCAAAGGGACAATGGGGCTGACTGTAGCTTAACTGAGACAATTAGGCAAAGGGAACGAGGGAATTCAAGTCTCTTACTAAGTTGTTTTGTATATAAGGTCTATAGGTTTCGTCTATGATGAACTAACGAGCCTAATTTATTTCCTTACTTCGATTGATACATATCACTACCCCCTCGGAGTCCTGTGCTTCTCAAGTGGAATGGCGGTCCAAATACAGAGGTCTAAATGACAATCCAGAATTCTTGTAGGGCTACATCAAAGAAGATGGGGCAGTAGTCATTTACTCCGTCACTCCGACTCAGATTTACACTCAGACACGTGTTCAATTTTCCAGCTCAAGCACCCTTTGTACTATCACGTTCTGATTTTCTGCAGCAGCCGTCGAAGCTTCTGTGCTTGGGACTGTATTGTATTGCCTTTCGCGAAGATTATCCAGGCCATACGGCGGCAAGTGAGGGGTGTTGCTTTCTTACAACACATCATTAATTAGCCACTGATTGTGCTTGTCTCACTTTGTCTTTTTGTCCCCCCTGGTTGAATTGAATTGAAGGGTGGACAGAATTATACTTTGGATGTATTGACCTGACTCATGTCCACGGGTAACATTTCCAGCAACGGGATGAGCGTGCGCTATTATTGCCGTATTCTCCTCGGGAAAACGTGACGTTCCAACTCATGTCGAGGCCTCAGGGAAGCCATGTGAGTCACACCTCGTATCTCTTCAGGTAACAGACCTGAGAAGCGTCGACATGCTAGTTATTTACCAGAGAATCAACACGACCATTGGAACGAGGGTAGAGTGTCCGCCGTCTAGATCACAATCATGAACCTGCCTCACAACGAATAGCTTGCACCAGGCCCAGACTGCCTCCACCACATCACGGTACTCCCACCATTCGCGTGGAGGCGTATCGACGATATCATGGGGTGTCTCTCTCCATCGGAGTGCTATGAACATGATGAACCACATTCCCAAACAATTGGGCCCGTGCAGCAGCCTGAACGTATTGTGTTTGAGTTACTGACTCTACCTAGAGCAGCAGCAGTAATAGGGAAGCCAAGCGGGCCTTTCGGCAGGTCATGTCGCCTATGGTGGAGTACCGCAGCAGCAGCAACACGCACCGCTGCGCCCCGTGTCCGCGTAGCCAAATCCGAATACAAACACGAAAGCAAATGCAGCGGGCCAGTCAGGCGGTTCATAACGGCGGTGGCGGCAGTCTCACAGGTGGCATTGTCATTAATTCCCGTGTACTATTTCTCTTCCTCTTTCTTCTCACTTTTTTTTGCTCGTTGGGGGGTGGACAGATTATACTCAAATGTACGGACGTGTACGGTTGCATTTCTAAATACGCGGTGTGTATGTGTACTAGTGTATACGGCACGCGCTTGTGCGCATTTCACAAACTTCGTCCATCACGGGTTAGGTACTCCTATGCGGGCATTGGTGCGTTGCTGTACACGTAAAGCCTCGGAGACGCCGGCTCTGTGGCAATCTCGAGAAAGGCTTCAGCCTCGGGCTCGCCTCCTTTTAGGTGACGACATTAAAATGAATGCAGAGAGTCTAAGGAGGATGGACTTACTGTTCGTAGGGACTGCAATACTGTGGGAACTAGGGCCGTGGTGGGTGAGTCTCGGAGGCTTGACCAAATCGTGAACGTGCCGTGCCATGGTTGTGAGTTCTTTGTGTCCAGACGGCGTCAACACATCGTATGGCCACCATTCGCGTGGAGCCGTATCAGTAATACGCGAGATGGTGCGTTCCCTCCCCTGAGGGGTGATGTCCCCGCTGTCTCTGTCCATGTCCCAAAATCCAAATCGTGTGCCCATGCAGCTGATGCCGTAGAGGCGGGAAGGCTGCGCGCTCTCCTTGAAGTCGGCAAACCGCTCGCGCATT
Organism: Cantharellus purpuraceus; assembly: GCA_025174535.1. NCBI lineage: Eukaryota > Fungi > Basidiomycota > Agaricomycetes > Cantharellales > Hydnaceae > Cantharellus > Cantharellus purpuraceus. The sequence goes on from JALBUN010000015.1 coordinate 938,927, forward strand.
TGCTGGTCGGCCGCCGCCCGAGTCCATATGGAATTCAAATGACTGTGAGGCTTGATCACGGCGAAGAAAACGGGGGTGCCAGCCTTGAGGACAATGTAATATATGCTCCTATCCGGAGCATGCAGACTTTGCTGCTCGAGGAGCGCGGGGTTGATCACGAACCCGTCGGTGTGTTTGAAGAGGAAGTGGATGACGGTGTCCCATGGGCCGTACAAAGATGATTCGTGCGCGGTATTCGCTCGTTCGAATGCGTCCAGTATCAACCTGTCCCAGATGACTGCGGTGGCGGCGGCAGTGGTCTGGGGAAATGCTGGGGCTCTCTCTTGCTCCCCTCCTTTTAGGTGACGACATTAAAATGAATGCAGAGAGTCTAAGGAGGATGGACTTACTGTTCGTAGGGACTGGGAGAACTGCAATACTGTGGGAACTAGGGTCGTGGTGGGTGAGTCTCGGAGGCTTGACCAGATCGTGAACGTGTCGTGCAATGGACGTGAGTTCTTTGTGCCCGGACTGCGTCAATACATCGTATGGCCACCATTCGCGTGGGGCCGTATCAGTAATACGCGAAATGATGCGCTCCCTTCCCTGAGGGGTAATGTCTCCGCTGTCTCTGTCCATATCCCAAAATCCAAACTGCGTGCCCATGCAGCTGATGCCGTAGAGGCGGGAGGGCTGCACGCTCTCCTTGAAGTCGGCGAACCGCTCGCGCATTTGCTGGTCAGCCTTGGCCCGGGTCCATATGGAGTTCAAATCGTCATGGGGCTTGATCACGGCGAAAAAAACGGGGGTGCCAGCCTTGCGGACAATGTAATATATGCTCCTATCCGGGACATGCGGACTTTGCTGCTCGAGCAGTGCGGGGCTGATCTCGAACCCGTCGGCATGCTTGAAAAGCAGATGGAGGACGGTGTCCCATGGGCCGTACCAAGATGGCTCGCGTTCGGTCTTTGCTCGTTCGAATGCGTCCAGTGTCAACTTGTCCCACATGACTGCGATGGCGGTGGTAGTGGTGGTGGTGGTGGTGGTGGGAGGTGGCGAAACATGAGTGCCTTTTAGGCTTTTGGTGAACTCGTCAGTTCACATCACATCGTGTCGTTGAGCAGTGCGTCTTTCAGTGCATGACAATAGAGACGCGTGTTCTTCGTGTATCATTCGCGACTGAGCCAGGCTGCAGCATCGTGCGCGTTGTTGTGATTATGGCTACCGCTAGCCTGTGTCTTCATGATGCCCAACATCACTGCCCCCCCTGAGTCCTGGGCTTCTCAAAGTGATTTGGCGGACCAGATGCAGTGAGATGGAGCGAAATGCAGAGGTCCCAATGACAATCCAGAATACCTGTAGGGCTACATCAAAGAAAAAAGAGCAGCAGTCGTTTGCTCCGTCACTCCGACTCAAATCTGCACTCAGACACGCGTTCAATTTCCCAGCTCAAGCACCCCTATATACTATTAGGTTCTAACTTTCTACAGCAGCCGTCGAGGCTTCCTGCCGGCCCGCGGTCAATCTGACCTTGGGCCCAGTGAAGGACAAAGGGCGAAAAGTCCATACCAACCCTTCTCAAGCCCTCGCGCAATGCTGATGCCACATCCAATGAGCGTTGCAGGACGCATAGAGTGCCATGTCCTCATTCCCCGCATCAAGAAGCCGTCTCATGGACCGATCCGAGTGCAAACACATCAAAGGCGGCGCTGTCATGGAACCCACGCCTGGTGTGTCGAAGGCTGTGGCTTCACTGCCTCAGCTGACGAGGAGTGTGTCATGAGCACAGACGCGGCACAGCTGCAAACCACAGAGGCACAAGCCGTTCTTCAGCTCGACGTGGAGCGCCTTCTCGTTTGACGTGGCACGGAAGTAAGAGCGAAGCCCACACCACCTGAAGTCAGGCTCAAAGAGCACACGGCATTCGTCATCAAACTTCTTTCTTACAACACATTATTGATTAGCCGTTGTGCTTGTCTCACATTATCGTTTTTTTTTCTCCCTGTTGACTTGATTTGAAGGGTGGACAGAGTTAGACACTGGATATATTGGCGGATAATATTCCCAGAGACGGGATGAGCGTGCGTTGGTATTGTATTCTCGGGAAAGCGTGGCGTTCCAACCAACGTCGAGGCCGAAGGGAAGCCATACCAGTCACTGCTCGCTTCCCTTCAGGTGACAGACATGTGAGCGAAAGAGGGGGCGGCTTGAGAAGCGTCGACATACTAGTCAATCACCGGAGGGTCAACGCGGCCATTGGAACTAGGGCAAGAGGGCCTGCGGTCTAGATCACAATCGCGAACCTGTCTCACAATTGATTAATGGTGTGCAGCAAGTCGTGCCGTGACACGTTCACATTTCATGTGCTCTGCCAGTAGGGAGGATATCTCCCCATGAAACATGACCCACACTCCCAAACAAATCATGCCCCGCGGCAACACAAGAGGCGTTATAAAAAAGACCCTTGCACCATCCATCCCTATGTAGAGAAACATGAACATGCCCGACACCCCAGGCCTTCTGCTCGATGGAAGGGACGGCACTAACCGACCCTTCCATCGAGCACAAGGCCCGTGGGACACACATACCAACGGGGGGGAGGCGTACCACAGTAATGCATCCACCCGGTTGTCGAAACACCAGCCCCACAGAACTGAAAGCCGATGCATGGTGGTGATGACGAAGACAGAGCGCTATATGGATCGATTCGATCCTCAACGTGGACTCGTGTGGGTGCCCAGTTCGGCGGTGTACTCAAATTTCGGCGCTTACCCTCGCTGAACTCTCCAGCCCTCTCCTGCACAGGTTGTTAGATGGTGGCGATGATGGCGGTGGCGATGTGCAATGGCGAATGGCGGTGATGGCGTAGCGCAAACAGCACACCACCCCACCCACCCGTCTTCCCAGCCTGAGAAATGCAATCCACACCGTGTTCTCGAGCGGCAGCAAGCACGCCCCGAGCCGTTCCTATAACCCTATGGCATACATCGCAAGACGTGTATATGTGGTGTACTTTCGTGTAAAATATCGGCGCGGGGCCACCGTGGCTGCCATCATTGTTTCCGTTTTTTGTTGTTGTTTTCATGTTGTTTTTTGCTGGGATATGGACATATAGATGCCAAAAATCCACGCTAGATTTACCCCGTGTACGCCACTCACTTTTACAAGAGACGGTAACTTGAGAGGCACCACCTGCATGCGAACCCAAACGGATAGAGAGAGAAAAGTGGAAATACCTAAATGACACGATCAGATGTATACGGCTACATTGAACCCCATGCAGTGATATCCGTCTTAACCATTGTTTTGCTACGACTGCACCCCCCCGCGTCTGCATCCCAGTTCTGCACCCTAATCTGCGTCCTACTCCACGCCCGGTTTCGCACCCGACAAAGCCCCCTCCTCCCGTCTCATCCGTCCCCTCCTCATCTCAGCAAGCGACAGCTGAAACGGCTCCCTCGGTATCTCCGGGGGAACCCGCCCGTCCTCCTCCCCCCGCCCGTCCTCGTCCTCAACCCCCCCTCTGTTCCCCGCCCCCTCTCCCTGCGCCCCCCACCCCCGCTCCTCCCCATACTCATATCCACACCCGCGTTCCCGTCCGCCCATCCCCAACCCACCCCGATACCCCACACACACCCAGTACCCCTCCGCCGACTCGGCGCGCGACGCGGACGGCTTCGCGATATGCACGCGGCGGAAAGCGGGCGCCAGCATCGTCCGGCGAAAGTAGTCTGTGGACGGGTGCGTAAAGTATTTGAGTCTGCGCGCACGGAGGGGGGTGATGTATGAGTCAGTGTGTGCGTGTGCAGTGGGAGGGGGAGGGAAGAGAGGAACAGGAAAGGAAAATATAGAGAAACAGCGTAATAGCGGCAGAATAAGAAACAGAGTGAAAGACACTCACACAAGCACCCCTCCCATGGCAAGATGCATCTCCGCAAAGCGCGCAACGGCATCGCACAGCCTGAGCGAGTGTTCCGCATCGGCGGCGGCGTGGCCCGTCACGTTGGAAGCCATATCAGAGAGCAGCAGGTCGACGGGTGCAGCAGACTCCGTGTCCACAGACGTGGCGCCAGACGCAGCAACCGCGGCGCGGGGGAGAAGCGCACTAATAACCGCCGTCGTAGCGGGTGCCAGAAAGTCCGCCTGCAGCGTGTGCACCCCAGGAATGGGAGCGATGCGCTGCATGTCGAGGGCGATGATCGCAGGGGGCGGCGACAGCGGCGGCGCAGCATTGTCTGAACGTGCGTCTGCGGGGAGGCGCGCCGCACCTAGCCATGTGTCTGCGTGTGCGCGCGAAGGGGTGCGGGCAACAACCACCCGGTCGCTCCACGCGCCCTGCCGCGCGAGCTTTGCGTCGCGCGACAAGCCATAAAACTGCATGCCCTCCGGCTCCTCATCCGCGCCGCCCCTCGCCGCATGAGACACAAATCCATACTTGTGCGCCACCACCTGCGACCACCCCCCCGGCGCGGCACCCAAATCCACAATCACCCGCGGACGCTCCGGGGGTTGTTTTTGGTGCTGCTGCTGTGGGGCGGCGCGCCGAGTGCTGCGGGGAAGGATGAAGCGGAAGCGAGCGTCGAGCTCGAGGAGCTTGAAGGCGCTGCGGGAGCGAAAGTGTGCGGGGTGTGCCACGCGCTGCTGCACGTACGGATCGCGGAACTGGCGCGCCAGCCAGCGTTTTGAAGAGTTGCTCGTCGGACGCGGGAGTGAGGGGCGCATTCGGGGCCGGGGGAACAGGACATGTCACGGGTCACATGTGTCACGCATAGGTGACGACAGGCATGTTTCCTAGATACAAGCACGTCGAGGCATTCGGGCCAGATGCAGGGTATGAGGAGGGGGTGGAGGTAGAGTATGTGACGCTGGACCTGGGGCAGGACGTCGCCACAGAGCTCATCCCGCACGCCACAGAGTACAGACTGGTCGTGAGTGCATACTCCCGCTTTCACACGTCGGGCTCATCGCGCGCAACAGGGCCTGGACACGAGTGCGCCGCTGCTGCAGGTGTCCAAGACCATATTCCGCGGCACCCACGAGAGGCTGGTGGGCACCGAGCTGCTGTTCACAGACGGGCGGGGTGCGTGACTCTGCCGTGTGTGCGCCATGGGGTGCTGCTGACGGCGTGCGCACAGATGAATCCGATCCGACGCGCAAGTTCATTGTCCCGGTGGGGACGACGGAACGCAGGATCAAGTTTGAGGAGATGGAGGTGAAGGAGAAGACGGGCGACGGAGAGGGCGGAAGCGGGGAGGGCGGCGGCAGCGGCGGGGGCGGGGGCGGCGGGGAGAAGGAGACGGAGCAGCGCAGGAAAGGCAAGGCGTCGGAGAAGCTGGCGTACGGGGAAACAATCGTCGACCTGTCCTCTCACTAGCTTACATCATCCCGCCCGCTTACATCACCCAAGCCTTTCTCCCTCGACTCGATGCGCCTCCCACTCCGGAGCCTGTGCACGCACGCACCCCGCCTCTCAAAAACAACACGGGGGTTCTACGCGCTCCCCGACCCCGTCTTCGACAACACCACCGAGCACCGCTTCGAGCCCTCAAAACGCGCACCCATCCACCCCGACTCGCATGTCCTCGACACCAACTGGGAGCCCATGTTCTTCGGCCTCGACCCCCTCCTCGCCACCAACGACGCCGCACCCGACGACACCCACTTTGACATTGACCGCGAGACCGCCGGCGCGCACCTCGCCGCCACCGGCGCAGAGGCCATGGACCCCCTCCACCACCTCCACATCCCCTTCAACCGTCTCTCCTCCCTCCACCGCTACCCCCTCATCACCCGGCGCGTCGTCCAGCAGTCCGGAAAAGGCAAACAGTACTCCCAATACGCCCTCACCGTCGTCGGCAACGGCGCAGGCCTCGTCGGCGTCGGCGAGGGCAAGGCGCCCTTCGCCGCCCAAGCCGCCGAACAGGCGTTCGCACACGCCGTGCGCCGCATGGACTGGGTCGAGCGCTTCGAAGACCGCACCCTCTGGACCGAGGTCGACACCAAATTCGGCGCGACGCGTCTCGTCATGCGGCCCCGCCCCGTGGGCTTTGGCCTCATGTGTGCGCCGGGGATCCACCAGCTGTTCAAGGCGGCCGGCATCAAGGACGCCAGCGTCAAGATCTGGGGCAGCAGGAACAAGATCAACGTGATCAAGGCCGCCGTGCGTGTCCTGCATGCGGGGCATGCGCCGCTCGCCATGGGAAACGGCATTGGCGGCGAGGGCATACGGCAAGAGTCGGGCTGTGGTGTGCGGGGAAAGTCTGCGGTAGAGCGGGAGCGTGGGCGGAGGATTCTTGATGCAAGAACGTGGTGAACGGAGGTGGATACGAGCATGGTTGTGCGTAGACGATTTAAACATTATTGCATTGACACACTCGGCTGCCCGTGTCTAAGAGAACCTCTTGTGCGCCCGAACCTATGCTCATGTAGCGGCCGTGCTGTCCTTAGGGTTAAGGTTATCTCGAGCCCGAACACGAATAGGTCACCGGTTAATTAACTTGGCAGTCTGTGCCAGACCCTCCGAATTGCCTTGATCTGCCAATTCGGGCACACGAGAACCCCAGGAGCTACTGTTAATTCGCGAACTAAGTACGTTGAATCCATGATTTCTGATGGCCAGCCAGGCTTTCTGGAAACGGATTTGCTCGCAGCTTCAAGCGACATGGTTGTACAAGGTATTCCCAACATGTGCTAGCGCATATTCTGGGGATTTTCTGGATGCATCCAAGACGACAGAAACCACGGAACAGGACGGTCTTTCATATAGGATTCGTCCCTGCAGCCACCATAGATTGCGACAATCCCTGCCCGATCTCGAGCCCGCGAAATTCCCTGAATAGGCTTGTTTTGATTAAAGTGCAGACTATCGTTACTTCAAAGGAGGCCGAGAATAGCCCTCTGCACGAATTGTGCCGTGTTTCATAAACGATTAGAAGCTGAAGGTAAGACCATCACCCTCTTCCTGGTATTGCTGCGTCTGATGTTCCGCATAACCTGCGTTTATTTCAGCTATCATATGCAGTATGCCCATGGTATGTATTACTGTTGGTATCTTTGTAGGTATATTGAAGTTCTTCCAGGGATATCTCCGACAACAGGACTACCTCAATAGCATTTCGCACTACATCAAGACCATTTGTCGGCAGGAGAAGACTGAGTTGTTACAAGGCAAATGCGACAAGTGGGCAGCGGTCGAGGGTGTTAAAACCGGCGAGGGCGAGGTCAAGGTGCACGGGGATTCTGGTTATGTTGGTTATGCTGGGCATGGGAAAGGTTAAAGAACACTTCTGGTAAGTTTAATGTTCGAGGTGCTGCGTTTAAAGGCTGTTCATGGTTTGGCGTTGCTCCTGAAGGTGGGAGCATGCTGGCTCATGCCACAAAGCATAAAGGAGTGTTCACTATTGCGACAAGGACGACTTCAGGCTGTGGCGATACAAACAGAGACTGGCTGTGAAACAGGACGTGGAAGGCGAAGACGAACAATGACTCGACAGAGACTTCCGTCCGTAATGTGTCAGGTCTATATGGTTCCTTGTTACTGTATTTGCTTCTCTCCTGCTGTCGCGTATTCCTAACAATGAATTATGACACGATAACTTGAAACGAGCCAATGGCAAAACAAGACCCAAACTTGAGAGATTTACAAGGCAAAAAAGAAGACGCATGGGATAGTAGCCTTCACGCTGGCTAACTTTCAAGATAGATAAGGATACACCGAACAATGGTTCAAGTTGCACAGTGCCCCAAGCACTCGAGATTCAATTCCAGAGTATACGGAATTATGTTTCAGACCTGGACCATTTCCACCGATGCTAGACGATGTTTGAGGAGGGTTATCCAACTCGCCGACGAGCCAGTCCGAGCCCTTAAGGCTGCAACCGACACGAAAAACAATATGGAGACAATGGCACAGTGGAAAGTGCCGGCTAGTCGCTTGCGGCTAGTGCCTAGAGGTCGCGAGATCGATTCCCGTTCGTCACATCTCTTCTACAAGAATAGACGTCAAATATGTACACATCAAGCGGTGCCGTCTAAGAAGTATGCTGATGAATTTAGCGGAGTTCTAACATGGGCCACACCTGAAAATTGGTCAGAGAATCCCATGCTCTGGTAATTCTGGAATCTTCTCACGGTCTCGAAGCATCCTACACAAAGAGGTGTAGACCGTCTCCCCAATTTTTTTTAAATACTCGTAGTTATTACCTCTTATCACACCTCCCTCTCTAAGACACTTCTTTCCCTCTCTCAGATCAGCATCAATCCTATCACTATTGTAACTTTTCTCTCAAAATCCAAACCTCCTTGTTATCCGACCATCCTGACAGTTCACCTCTCCTACACCGCTCACCACTACACTTTCATGCAATCCCATTCGGCACAATCTGTCCCACCACACTCTATTGATTCGACGCATATAAGACACAACCCAACCTTGCGGGATATCACAAGAGTCGCACTATGGTGTGCGGGGAATGTCTGCGGTGGAGCGGGAGCGTGGGGCGCGGAGCATTCTTGATGCAAGAACATGGTCACGGAGGTGGATATGGGCATGGCTGTGCGTAGACGGTTTAGAAAAAACACCATTGCATTGACACACTCGGCTTCCCGTGTCTAAGAGAGCTCTTGTCCGCCTGAACCTATGCTCATGTTACTATTAATTTACGTGGTGGTCAGGCAGAACTACGTGAATCCATGGTTTCTGATGGCCAGCCTTGCTCGCAGCTTGAAGCAACATGGTTCTCACCAATTACAAAGTATTCCCAACAACCCTTGTATTATGCTAGCGCATAATTGATATACTCTGGGGATTTTCTAGATACATCCAAGACGACGGAAATCACGGAACAGGACGGACTAAAGTCAGACTTTCATATAGGATTCGTCCCTGCAACCACCATAGATTGCAACAATCCCTGCCCGATCTCGAGCCCGCGAAATTCCCTGAATAGGCTTGTTTTGATTAAAGTGCAGATTGCCGTTACTTCAAAGGAGGCCGAGGATAGCCCTCTGCACGAATTGTGCCGTGTTTCATAAACAATTAGAAGCTGAAGGTAAGACCATCACCCTCTTCCTGGTATTGCTGCATCTGATGTTCCGCATAACCTGCGTTTATTTCGGCTATCATACGCAGTATGCCCATGGTATGTATTACTGTTGGTATCTTTGCAAGGTATATTGAATTCCTTTGACGTTCGAGGGATATCTCCGACAACAGGACTACCTCAATAGCATTTCGCACTACATCAAGACCGTTTGTCGGAGGTCTGCAAACAGGAGAAGACCGAGTTGTTACAAGGCAAATGCGACAAGTGGGCAGCGGTCGAGGGTGTTAAAACCGGCGAGGGCGAGGCCAAGGTGCGCAGGGATCCTTGCAACTATCATTCGTGTGGTTGTGTTGGTTATGCTGTGCATGGGAGAGGTTGAGGGCCTCTTTCTGGTAAGTTTAGTGTTCGGGGCGTGGTTTGGGGTTGCTCCTGGAGGTGGAAGTATGCTACCCCATGCCACAAAACATGGACGATCACTGGAGAACGGAATTTTCACTATCGCGATAAGGACTTCTTCAGGCTGTGAAAGAGGACGTGGAAGGCGGAGACGAACAATGGCCCGACAGAGATCTCCGTCCGTAATGTGTCAGGTCTGTATTCTGCTATATGGATCCTTGCTCTGCGGTTTTACTGTATTTGCTTCTCTCCTGCTGTTGCGTATTCCTAAATGAATTATGACACGATAACTTCAAAGAGCCAATGACAAGGCAAGACGCAAAGTTGAGAGATTTACAAGGCAAAAAAGAGGAGGCATGGGATAGTAGCCTTCACGCTGGTTAGCTTCCAGGATAGATAAGGACGCATCGAGCAAATGAATTCAAGTTGGACAGTGCCCAAGCACTCAAGATTCAATTCCAGAGTATACGGATTATGGATGGCTGGTTAACTTTAACAGCACACCATACCGTTATAATACTCGGCCACATCCGGTCAACCGTGATTCTTGGACGGATACTCTTGAGATAGTATCGCTTGACGTCCGTCTTGAAGAATGTTTGGGACCTGACGGGAATCAAACCTGAGGTCTCTTGCACCCGTAGTCGAAGAACCGTGGTACCCAGCCCACGATCCTACCGACGGATACAGCACCCCGGCGAGGGCGAGGGAGACACCATGGTAGGAACAAGAAGTGAGTGAGCTAGTGGTCACAATAAACTTTGGACTCTACATGCTCATCGTCGACGGGTGGAACAAGGTTCGGGCCGACATACTAATACGAGCACCTGGGCAATCCATGTCGTTAAATAGGATGTACTCAAAGTACTGGAGTGAAGACGCACACATGTCTACTATAAAGACCTCCTAGTTCCGAAATCCAAAATCATAAAAAATGGCATGGTACGCATGATTTACGTGCGTAGGGGACCCTCACTGCACATTACTTGCTTACGCCTTGCTTGTACGAATATACAGATTACCATCAGAGCCCTGAGTAGAGCTGCAACTACTTTAGTGATAAACGTTAAAGGTTAAACCCCGGAGGCAATCAAGCCTGGTTGATAAACGTTGAACCCCGAAGGCAATCAAGCCTGGATTGATCTTCGCAAGACCCACACAGCCTACCGTTGGCCAGCGTCATACCTTTCACCAGTTATTAGAATCCGACGCTCAGGACTTGAAGCAGAGATATGGAAAAGGACAAACCATGGCATACCCGCACTGCATTCGGACACTTGATCGGAATATCAGTCTATGCTCAAACAGCACTGCGTCTATGGTACATCTTTGGGTTTATTTTCGAACAGACAAGCTCTCTGACTGACTCTTATTGCTAAACTGATACAGAAAAGAACACGAACCATGACAACAATCATATAGCAAAACAGACGTATCACATACATATCCTCATGCACTTGCTCGCCCGTTCGTCTCCTCTAACAAATGCTTCCATATCTGTCTTATTCTCCATCCCCGGCAGTGCCATATCATCTCCTGCCCACACCGCCACCTCCTCCGCTTTCACGTCCCAAAACCGCGCTCGCAACGTAGCAGCACGTCCCTCGGGGTGCGCGAGGAGGTAAAACGGCACATTTGCGTAGCACGCCGCCATGGCAAAGAGGGAAAAGCGTGTGATGTGGGTGAGGCACCACGGGGTCGCGGAGTTTTGTGTAAAGTTGTTTCCACGTCGCTCCCCGAGGAGACGTGGGTGAATGCAATGCTAGGAGCACGTCGGGCCATTTCCTATGGCAGGAGTACACGTATGAATGAGGAGAATGTAGAGCATACCTACCTCTGTAAAGGTGTCCACAAAGACGAAGTCCCGCGAGACACATGCCAGGATTCCATGCGAGCTTCTCTCATTGGCCTTGCGCATATCAAGGTCCTCGCAATCGACCGCGGGGCACCTTCGCCCCGGCACTATAATGGACAGCACACCCTTCGTGACGACAGGTTCAGAGTCAGGTTCAACCGTGGGCATATAGGCGAGCACGAAGCGCGAAAGAACTTGGACGGCGTAGTGTTGTTCGATCCCTTTGGTCGTCAAGACGCACGATCCGTTGGGGGGTTGGCCACAGGCAGTGGTGCCTCGAGCCGAGTGTATCAATGCAATGGTGTTTTTTCTAGACCGTCTACGCACAGCCATATCCACCTCCGTGACCATGTTCTTGCATCAAGAATGCTCCGCCCCACGCGCGCTCCCGCTCCACAGCAGACATTCCCCGCACACCACAGTGCGACTCTTGTGATATCTCGCAAGGTTGGGTTGTGTCTTATATGCGTCGAATCAATAGAGTGTGGTGGGACAGATTGTGCCGAATGGGATTGCATGAAAGTGTAGTGGTGAGCGGTGTAGGAGAGGTGAACTGTCAGGATGGTCGGATAACAAGGAGGTTTGGATTTTGAGAGAAAAGTTACAATAGTGATAGGATTGATGCTGATCTGAGAGAGGGAAAGAAGTGTCTTAGAGAGGGAGGTGTGATAAGAGGTAATAACTACGAGTATTTAAAAAAAATTGGGGAGACGGTCTACACCTCTTTGTGTAGGATGCTTCGAGACCGTGAGAAGATTCCAGAATTACCAGAGCATGGGATTCTCTGACCAATTTTCAGGTGTGGCCCATGTTAGAACTCCGCTAAATTCATCAGCATACTTCTTAGACGGCACCGCTTGATGTGTACATATTTGACGTCTATTCTTGTAGAAGAGATGTGACGAACGGGAATCGATCTCGCGACCTCTAGGCACTAGCCGCAAGCGACTAGCCGGCACTTTCCACTGTGCCATTGTCTCCATACTGTTTTTCGTGTCGGTTGCAGCCTTAAGGGCTCGGACTGGCTCGTCGGCGAGTTGGATAACCCTCCTCAAATATCGTCTAGCATCGATGGAAACGGTCCAGGTTGCGTAGGTGTTTCTTTCAAGGTTTTTACCCCTTGCCTCTGGCCAAACTCTCCGAATACAACTGACTTGCCCACCGACTCTGGCCCTAGATCATATTCATACCTTATGACATGACGCCCAGACACGAAGTCCACAGCCAAATAGGGAGAGATGCATAGCCTGAGGAGCTTCAAGTATCGAGCAGTGGTAGCTTATAAAGTTCGTGTGTTCCCATCCTGTTGCTTGCATCATGTGTATACAGAGCAGTCTTACTTCATCAGTAACAGGTTAACTCTTCTGTACTCTTTTTTAATTTTAATATATTTTATTAAGAGGCAGAGTAAGAGAAAGGATACCTCGGCATATAAACATATTATCGCAGGATGATTCAAGACATAGGGTTCCTATACTACGAGTGCACCATACAAGCCGACGTTGCCACGCACGAAATATCCTAGCAATAGTCAATCACCAGAGGCCGTTCATAGTGGATCCACACGAGTCCATACACACCTTGTCCGAGCCCTAGGAGAGTGGGAGGCCCGAGGTTTGGATACAAGAAAGAACATGGACGACATCAAAAATGACCATTGCACTGCATGCTGCACAGCACTGCCTGTCGTGTCATCACGTATCGAGTTACACCTGTACCCAAGGTACCGCCAGCCCTGTTCTCATGCGTACTTCTGCAGTCCCTTACATAGAGTAATCTGCAGTTTACCAAGCTTCAAGCGTAGTTTAAGGCTTGTGCATCAAGATGGAAGGGTCCAAGGCGTCTTATAGCACCCACCTACATCCATGAGCCTCCCCTAACATTTCCTTGCGAGCTGACGCGTCATTCGTATTCGAAGACATCGTACACCATCTCAATGTAGCAGTAGCAATTTCATCGTATCCTGATGGAAGCTTCGGGACAACGCATGGCAGTGGGCCCCACGTAATTCTTGATCCGATTCACGGCGCCCTGTCCCATTGGCACGTCTCAGGATGACGTTGTCCCCCGACACACACGCATCAAGCAATGTTAATAAATACCTACCACTTCGCCAAGCAGCACGATAATCCTTCTGCATCCTTCCTTTCTCCTCTTCCTCTCCAATGAAACGCGCAGTCATCGCTGAACGGAACGCATCGATAACGCCTGCCGGGGCGCGCGTTGTCGTGGCGGGCGGTACGCAGGGCATCGGCGAGGGTATTGCGAACCGTTTTGCACAAGCCGGGGCGGAGGTGTGGATCGTCGGACGCAACGAGTCAAAAGGTATGTAGCCCAAGCTGCGTCTCTTCCTGTACGCTGCATCCTACAGGCAGGTCTAACATGGCATGACACTTCCTGACATTCAGCAAACGCCGTCCTCGAGCGAATGCAAAAAATTTCGCAGGAGAAGAAGATCGAGCCTGCGCCAAAGCACTACTTTATAAAGGCAGACCTGAGCCTCGTCGCTCAGGCTAAACGTGTAGCTCACCATATCCGTACCCGTGCAGGTGTGAGCGGAGTCGACTATCTCGTCCTGTGCCAAGGTACGCATGTCTACCCTCTCCCTCTCGCGTGCAGGATCATCACATATGACGCGGAGTAGGTGGTCCTCCCAATGGGTCATACATCCTGACGTCCGAAGGGATCGAACAACACTACGCCGTCCAAGTTCTTTCGCGCTTCGTGCTCGCCTATATGCTCGCGGTTGAACCTGACTCTGAACCTGTCGTCACGAAGGGTGTGCTGTCCGTCATGTCGCCGGGGAAAAGACCTCTCGCGGTCGATTACGAGGATCTTGATATGCGGAAGGCCAATGAGAGGGGCTCGTATGGAATCCTGTCATGTGCCTCGCGGGACTCTGCCTTTGTGGACAACTTTACAGAGGTATGTATGCTCTACATTCTCTTCATATCAGCAGCTTATACGCACACTCCCGTCACAGGAAATGGCCCGACGCGCACCTAGCATTGCGTTCACCCACGTCTTCCCGGGGCATGTGCAGACCGACTTTACACACAACTCGGCGATGCCGTGGTACATCACCCTTTTCATACGCGTGTGTCTCTTCATCGCGGGCGACACCCCTGCGTCCTACGCTGACGTGCCGCTTTACCTCCTCGCGCACCCTGAGGGACGTGCTGCCACGTTGCGAGTGCGGTTTTGGAATGAGAATGCGGAGGAGGTAAGGGTGGAGGAAAGGGGTGGCAAAGCGCTGCCGGAGAAGGAGATAAGGATAAAGATATGGGAGCATTTGCTGAAGCAGATGACAGGGCAAGTGGGTGCGTGAGGAGTGCGTATAATACGTGATACGTCTTGTCGGCTCGTACTATGTATGCTTGTATCAAAGCTTGAATGCTCCATTATTTCCAAGATCCACAAGCGCTGTGCTGTTTGAAATTGTCTTCACGTGTGTTCCAGGGTCAAGCGTATAACCTGCCATCTGCTGAGCAGTGATAACAGAATAGACACATGGGGTTCGCCTGGCTTTGTGCTTGTCAATATGGCCAGGATCCCTAGTCATGTCCTATTGAAACATCCAAAATGCCTGTGAACACAAAGGGGCATCAGGGGCGCAATGCTGCTTGAAATTGCTTTGACAGGTGTTGCTAGGCCCAAGGTATAAGGCTGGGTTGATCTCTTAGACACATTTTGTGTGCTGTCGATTCGCGACTTTGAGTGGTATCATGATCCAGATTTCCAAGGTCACGATGGTCGTAAGATCCGATTATTCTTGGCATTGCTGGCCCCCTACGCCTAGGTCCAATGTTCCGGACGGCGTTCCTTAGACGACCGACACGGCCATGCATGAAATGTCCTGGGCATATTCACCTGGGCTGGTCGGCTCTGTGATAGCCAGCCTATACAGTGTAACACCGAAGTGGATCCACACAGGTCCATGTTTGTCCACACCCCCTGGGGCGGATAAGGACCCGAATGACGTTGTCTCGCATTAGGCTTATGGCAGAAGCTTTTGTATTCCTCAACTCTCTCCTCTTCTTCCATGAAACGTGCATTAGTCGCTGAACGGAACGCGTCCGTGACAATTCCTGGGGCCCGCGTCATCGTGGCGGGGGGCACGCAAGGTATTGGCGAGGCCGTCGCATGTCGCTTTGCGCAGGCTGGTGCAGAGGCGTGGATTATCGGCCGCAATGAAACGAAAGGTACGTCTTCCCTGGTAAAGCCCATTCTGTAAATGCCAGACATCTCACGTGGCATCTGCTCCTCAACATTCAGCAAATGCCGTGGTGGCCCGATTGCAGGAAATCTCGCATGAAAAAAAGATTGAGCCAACCCCAGAACACCGCTTTATAAAGGCAGATTTGAGCCTTGTTGCAGAGGCTAAGCGTGTGGCTCGAGATATACGAGCGCGTGCAGGTGTGCGCGGGGTAGACTACCTGGTCATGTGCCAAGGTACGCATTTACTCCACACCTTCTTCCCCCGCACATAGCAAATATCTGACACATAGCCAAAAGGCGGGCTTCCCAGCGGGTCGTACGTGCTAACCTCTGAGGGAATCGAAGAACACT
The DNA here is from genome assembly GCA_025174535.1 of Cantharellus purpuraceus. NCBI lineage: Eukaryota > Fungi > Basidiomycota > Agaricomycetes > Cantharellales > Hydnaceae > Cantharellus > Cantharellus purpuraceus. The sequence continues at coordinate 954,770 of JALBUN010000015.1, forward strand.
ACGCAGTGCAAGTCGTATCCCGCTTCGTGCTCGCATACAAGCTCGTGGTCGAGTCTGATCCCGTCATCTCGAAGGGCGTTTTGTCCGTCATGGCGCCGGGACGCAGACGACCCGCGCTCGATTATGAAGATATTGATTTGCGCAAGGCGAATGAGAAGGGTTCATATGGGATTGTGACATGCACCGGCCGAGACTCTATGGTTGTCGATTTTTTCACAGAGGTCCATGTCACATTTTCCATTTCATTATCTCGTGCACTCACGCGGCGCTCTTGCTCGTCATCACAGGAATTAGGACGACGTGCACCACAAGACATCATATTCACCCACGTCTTCCCTGGAGGCGTCAAAACTGACGCTATACGCAAATCTGGCATACCGTGGTATCTCTCCACCATCTCATCAGCAGCCCTTGCCTTGTTGGGCGACACCCCTGATTCCTACGCCCAAGTTCCTTTCTACCTTCTCGCACACCCCGAGGGACGCGCCGCCACGTCCCGCGCACGTCTGTGGGATCAGTACGTGGAGGAAATCGAGGCCAACCCGGAGCTGCAGGAGGCGGCTGTGCGAACAAAGATGTGGAATCATTTGACGGGTAAGCTGGATATACCCCGGGTCTCGAGCAGATGAGCATGTCGGCGTATTCGTTTTCGAAGTGGTCTCGCACTTGTGTCACTGTTCATCATTCTACATCTATCTATGCAACGAACGTCGCCTCAAGATCCTATCTATGACTCGAAATTTTTTGGCATCGAACTCGGTAGCTCGGAGCGTTTTCCCTGTATGCTGTCAGATGTTGCAGTTCACGTTCAGTACTTTCCCTCTCCACGGACTAATAAGTATGCTTTGTATACTTGTGCCCTTATCTGTGTCGCGCTTCATTGCTTCATGCCATGACGTTGATGAACGTTTAAGTTGGTTTGAAAAGCGAAGCATCAGTCTCAGTTGTTTGAACCATGTTCTTCTATCGGCACGTTTCAGAGATGGATTCTGAATCTACAATACAATCCCTATCAACGATCGCTAAAGCCACTGCCATATGGGGATACTTAGAATACAAGCCAGACGAAGCACCGACCCTCGAGGCCCATGTATTCAAGTGACAGCTTGAAGACGTTGGCGCCATACTTGGGTAAGATAACGAGCAGACTCGTAAACAGGTGCGCAAGCGACGGCATATCTATAGTCCCCTCTTCCTCAAGATAACATGGACCAGTGAGTTGATGATGACTGGGTCCAAGTGAATGCTCAGTGATACCACGATGAGCACAGGTCGAGTATCTTGCAAGAGATTCTGACTTTACAGAAATCAGATGTCGTCCGGCCGTGCGGTAGAGACGTACAGAGACGCTTCTGGGAAAGATATAAGAGATTGCAACAGAGTACGTTCTTGGAACGTCACAATGGAGGCATGGACATAGTTTTGGTGTTTGTGAGTCACACTTGTACTTGTAATGGGGGCTCTTATGCTCTCATGCGGTGCTGCAGTCTGGTCTCTTCTCCGCCATGAATACTGCATTCATCAACGCCATGAAACCTAATACAACTGATGTTCTATTGGCGCAGTTGATTGGCATCCAAGAAGGTGGCGACACCGTGACACCTTTGACGTCTCCACCAACAGCAGTGTGGGTCCAGATGCTGGCCTACTAGTATAGTAGCCTCTCCATGAGCCTTCTTGCTGCCTTCGGCGCAGTCCTTGGAAAACGGTGGCTGGCTCATTATAGGTCAGAGCGCTTTGGCCAAGGTTCTCTTCAGCAACGTTGCACACAGAGACAGGCAAGGCTTGGTGCATTAGAGGAACGGCATTCTGAGCACAGGATACGGTTATTCCCCATCCTCCTACAGCTTTCGATTCCTAACCTTCGCACTGGCACTGTCTGCCCATCCCTTTACACAAGACGTCGTACTGTCCATTCCCGTCATTGCTGTGGCAGCTACTGGCTTTGCAATCCCCCTGTTTGCTACCTTTGAATCCTTGCCTTCATTGGACTCCCCATTCCAAACTCCTGTGTCTTTCGGCATCCACATAGCTGGTGGGTATGTAAAAACTCATGTGCTATGATACTCTTCCTCGAATGACTTGGTACAGCTTTCAATATCTCCATGTTGCCACACCTGCCAGCATGCATTTTCCAGAGCACGCAAAGCCTTATTTCTGCTGGTTTCATACATTTGAAGAGTCTCAGATCAGCATGGTCTCGCATATGTCCACTACCTTGTCTGGCTGTCACGGATATTGAATCTGGCTATTCCATGAAGGATCTTGAAGAGTGTCGATTGATACTACCGCTTAATCTGCCACTGGCTCCCGACTGCAAATCTTGCACTCCCTCGCTTGAGTGGCTCCTTGAGATCTCTACCGACCTGGCTGCTTTTCATGCGGCCGTTTCTCTAGTTCCTCATGTCAAGCCGCTTCTGATCTGTGACGCCTAAGTTGTAAACGTACGGGTGCGAGAAATGTTCATGAGCTCTTTTGATGACCGTGATAGATGGCTTCCAGACGTATGGCACCGCCGTTGTATGTGGACGCGCATTCCCTCACTTGTACTGGAGAAGACATTTTGGCTCTTTTAATCATTCAATGCTACTTCCAGGGTGATTCAGGTCCACGGCAACACCTGGCAGGATAATCTGGCAGAAGGCGGGTCAAGAGTGGTTGAGTTTCAGCAGACGTTGGCATTATCCTCGAATCGAAGGACCTTGATTTCCTGTTGGTCTCCCAGACAGGCATTGGATGGATGGAAGTAGGACAACAAATTCATACCAACCTAGATTTATCACCCTATACAGATACTTTCATCACCTCCCTACTGCAAAGTCTATCATGCACCTTTTATTTCCAAGATGGAGTCAAAGAGGGGGGCCTATTTCTGGAAAGGCTGGCTATCGATATCCTTTTAAGACTGCTCCACCCATCGTCTTGTGACCGACTTGGTCCTTCCACCTCAGTCGTCGCCAATTGTGCTTGGCTCGTATTGTGTATGCTTGGCCTACGTTGCACCGAAATCAAAGACGAAGTGAATAATGACAAGGGGTAATATCACCGTTCCCTCATTTCTGTATCTTCCTCTCATCGATAACTTTTACAGCGCTGCAGTTCACAAAGTCGTTGATGAGCTTGTCTGGCATTATCCAGCCACTCTATTTACTCGGCAGACAGCTCAGAATCAAGCGTATTACAAGAGCTCTTAAACTGTCCCGTGCAGTCTCTCTCATTCTGGGACAAGCCCTTGTATATCCACTGCAAGCCGAGCTTACAGCTTCTTCCTGGGATATTCAGAACGAAAAGCTTCCCACCCCAATTCGCGATTTTGGTAATTTTTCATCCACAAGAGCCTGAGGCGCGGCGGAGAGTTTCTTGATCGACCAGCACTTGATGCAGACCAGATAGCATATACTCGCGCAGCATTGAGGACCATGCTCACCGCGGGAGGGAATAGGAAGTATCGCCCCGATGATGACTCGTTGATCTGGACGTGGTCATTTAGGTGGCACGATGATGCTCAGTATCTACAGGTCTTACAAGCTCTGATTGATTGTCTGGAGCATTGTCGCAGAGGGATTTCATGGGCATGGGTAATGCTCTCCCGATAGCGAGCGACATGTGGCGTCTTGGCAGTAACGAGCAGAAGGCGGCATTCCTCGATATTCTCGCGTCCTCCTTAGGCGCGGAACCCAGTCGACTACGTCATGTCGCCCTCCGGGTTGCATGCGACAATCGAGAGGTACTGTCTGCTATGAACATCCTACATGTGGAACCTGGACAATAACTCTTCACAGAGTGTCGCAGGCTCTTTCGAATGCTCTTGACTTTTCTCCTTCGCGGGGTGCGTCTGACATCCAAGAGTTAGACAAGTTCACCGATGACACCCAGTCGGACCCTCGCTTTCACGAAGAACGCGATGCGCACTATCTACTACTTGTGCTTTCCCTCGCCAACTCTTCAGATTGGATTCGTTCCATAGTCGGTAATCATCTCGACCGGTGTTTCATGTTTCTTGCAAAATACTCACTTTACCAGCCCCATGTGTTCTATCTCGCTAGTATCCTTTCACGAGTCATGGCCAACGAGCACACAGACCCAGCCCTTCTTAATGCGGTTACCGAAGAGAAGTGATGGGAGAATAACTCAAGTCTGGTGGGAACTCGAGAAAGAATTCATAAAGACCACGTCTACGTTGAGGCTCTTCCTGCCCTGGGAAGTGCACGATCAAACATTTGTCGTCGGATGACAGGAGATCCACGCTCCGCGAGCATGTTGTGATGGCCCTTGAGAAGTTGGGAGACGCAGATCCGGACATTCGGTCAGCAGTCGAGAGATTACTTGCAACTACCGTGGAATATTGGGTCTTCATACAAGATAGCCGTAGACGACGAAGACGTCTTAGTCGCCTTGTCAAGTAGCGTCTGTTGTGACTTTTTTAACATAGTTTTAAACAGGCAGACTCACTCTACGAAACAAGACCCACCAGACATCACCGGTGCATGACCAGAACATGTGAAACAGTTTGAGGCACGAAAGCCTGACACGGAACTGGACTCTAGTGGCAGTGACTCGAAGGATCTTACGTCAAGCAGGAAAAGTAACTCCCGGCCGGTTGAAGGCATGTTTGCAAAGCCGCAATCCTTTTTCAAGCTACCATCTCATGTCGAACTGATGCAAAGGCGGACCTTGGTCTAAGTATAGTGCCACTGTTACTCCGAAATTCCGTCTACACTGTCAAGAACTTAGAAGTCCTCTCTTCGCTTCCAAGTGCAACGAAACGACACATGCATTAGGCCTCCGGCTCTTCTTCGATTCGCGGCTGTCACGACGGAAACAGACAAGAAACAGAGATGTGAGTCAGAACTTCAATGCGAGTACGCAAATCATCCATCTGACTAGTGTCGGAACATGACAACTTCAGTTGACATGGTATGTAATGGAAATAACTCGCAATGCCTTTTGGTCTCCGTGGTGAACGTATCCAAAAGCAGCTGACTTGATTGAGCTTCGTCGGGATCTTCCTCCCCATACGACAAGCTCTGCAATATTCTAAGGAATGGAAGTCGAGAATCACGCGTGCTTCGTTCATTTCCCCGTTGACCACGAAGACAGACTTGCCCTCAGTCAGTCAGTCAGTCAGCCAGCGATCACAGGCTCGATATGATACGATGCCGCCACTGGCTTCTTCGTCACTGCCGGGACTCAAAAACAATACAAAGGTGAGTTTGTGGATATCATTTTAATAATCAAATCAACTTATTGAATCTGGGTGATCCGAACTTCGGATGGTCTCTGTCCACTTTCTGCTTCGATATTTGCTTCGGTCTAGTGCCAGCCGAAACCATAACACCTAACGCCAACCGCTCTAGACACATTACTCTTCTCTGCAAGTGGGGTTTAGCATCTTTCTGCTTATAGGATTCCTCCCATTTTTGCGGGAACGTGTACTCTGCTTCACACTATTCCTTCCTATCTCGCATATCGTATATCGACTTTCGGATAACGCATTGATAGCACGTATCGTAACGAGATGCTGAAGCCAAGGGACGTGACAGCCACCCTCGAGCTTTCTAACGGCGTAATACTTAATAACCAATAGGAGTGAGAAATGGGAGCAGTGGGAAGGCTTCTACGATCGATTCACATCACATCACACAAATCGGACGGTTCCCACAGTTTGAGGGCCAAGTCACTGCTGTCCGTCCATTCACCCAGCCTATCTTATTATTGCCAAAATAAGAAATTCCGGTGCTCGCAATCCCAGAGCACGCGAGGATATCCTCCCTCCCACCCATATTTCGATGACATTAAGGAAGGAAGGGAGATCAACCATATCATACCCAAAGTTAAACACAAGGTCACATGTAGGACGACAATGGCGCACGCAACGGTGCCATAACAAGACTCGAAACACCCGATCCATCTCGTTCCTGTACTCGCAGCGCCTCTGCTCGCGTTCTCCATACTCGTAAACTTAATTCATGCGAGGTCTCCACCCATTCATCAATGCATCACTACTTTCATCCGATTAGCCAGCCAGCCAGCCAGTTTTATCCTTACTTCCGAAACAAGACCCGGAGTTCAACGTTCATTGCCCGCCTCCTCGGTATACTTGTACTCGCAAACCAATCCACACCACATTGCCACGACCTAATCATCCACCCACTACAGCCAGTCAGCCACCCAACTAACTGATTATCTTATCAATGCCATATCAAAGAGTCCAAGATCAGCAACTCCCGATCCATCCCGTTTCTGGTTTGGCCCGTCCCCCCTCCCCCCCTTCACCATGGCTGCGTATTCTGAACTCGCGAACCCAAGCCACACGAGGCTGTAATCCCCTTCCATGGCTCCTCCCCTCCCCTCTGTTTCTTCCTTGCGTGCACTGTCCGATAACGTGTGTGTTCCAACGGAACAAAACAATGTGCATAGTTGTATTCGCCATTGATGCTTAATTTGAGAAGCAACCGCAGGACTTGGGGAAGGGAGCCCGGACATAAGCTATAAGTCATGAAACAAGAAGCAAACACACGAGGCGTACAGCCCAGCCCAGCAAGCAAGTCATCAAGCAAAATACTTTCCATAGTAGTATACCCGTATATGCATTCGTACGCACGTTCTGGTATCAAACCTCTAAAAAAAAAATTAAGAGGCCACACGAGAGAAGTTTCATCACCGGTCATCGTCATTCATCAATGAGCCTATCCCGTACAAGTTCAAGCTTCCGCATACATCCACATGTCATCAAATCGTCCTCATAACCTTCAAGGGCATCAGTATCGGCGCGCACGGGCACCGCGCAAAACACACACGGTCACATCCCCTCCTCCTCCTCTCCCAAGAATCAACTCCCGATCTCGATCCCACACATCTAAACAGCATCACTCCCTCCCCCATTCTTTCCCACACGCTCCAAATGCGCCCTCGCTGCCCTATTGGGCGCATTCAGCACGCTCTCTACGCCTACGAATAGGAAGGCGTCGTACAGCAGCGCGCCGAGGAGCGCGCCGCAAAAGGGACCGAGCTATGATGTGAAACAGTGAGGTGTGGAGGCATGATAGAGAAAAGGGAGGGGAGGGCTTACGATACCGCACCAAAGCCAGTATTGACTCCGGAATGAGAACACTATAGTACGAATGCCATGCATATACGTCAGAGACCAATCATATAAATGCAACAAAGTGGGGGGGCGGGTAAAGTGCGATCCGAGTACGCACCGTTTCCGCCATACCCCACCATCGCCGTCAACAACCGCGGCCCCAGATCACGCGCGGGGTTGATAGCGAAACCTGACATCGCACACACACCAGATCCACATCAGTCACAATGCCTCCTTGGCATGAGTGAATACGCACTGGTCTGGAAGCCAAAGCACGCGGTGATGGCGAGGAGGGCGAAGAAGAGCACAAGAGGAAGGAGCCCCTGCGGCGGGGCGAGGTTTCCCTGTGGATGCGCGTCCGAGCGGGCAGCACGTCAGAGAAGAAGTGGGGGAGGCATGGATAAGTGACGGTGTGCGTACCTTGTCGGTGGTGGCGAAGATGACGATGAGGAGAAGGGCAGTGGCAAGGAGTTCCTGGAAGAAGCAAGATGCTGCGGGGCGGGACGGATGTCAGAATGTGCTTATTATAGGGCACGGCCGTGCATAACTCACCTGCGGTCATGTAATCAACCTATAGACCCCACGACGCACGTCAGCAAGCAACAAAAAACCACATAAGTTGTACCGCCAATGAGTGACTCACAGCGTACGTCGCGAAAAGGCTCGCAGTGCCGGGGACGGTGCGAATGCCGCGTCCGCCCTCGACAATATCGATGGCGTGGAAGTAAGTGGCGTACACGATCGCAGCGCCACAGAGGGCGCCCATGAGCTGAGCGAACATATAGACGGGGACTTTTTTCCAGGGGAAGCGGCGGAATACGGCAAGAGAGAGAGTGACCTAACGTAGGAATAGTGAGCTCAGGCTTGTCGGGTGCCACTGTGAGGGAGAGAGGTGCGTACGGCAGGATTGATGTGGCCGCCTGAGATACCGCCGGAGACCCATACGCCGAGTGCAATGCCTGCGGCCCATCCAAGGGCGACAGAGGTGTAGTCCTGTATATTATATGGGGAGGGGGGGTCGTGAGGGGAGCGTGCGAAGAGGGAGAAAATGGGCGTACGCCTTTGGGGGAGGCGGCGACGCCGGTGTTTGAACTTAACGTGACCTAGGAAGAGGGGGGTAAGCGGTGTATAAGCTTCCGGTGAGCGGTGGTCGCACCTGACAGTTGACGCCATTGCCGAAGAGGACGAGGAACATGGTACCGAGAAACTCTGCGGCGGGCTCGCGGAGGGCTCTGCGCCAGCGGGCCCATGCGTTGGGGTAGAGCATGTAGTGCATGGTGAGGTTGTCCATGTGCTGCGACTCGGGCGACTCAAGGGGATTAATATAGTCATTTTTGGGCGTGATGGACGTGAGCTGGGGTGATTTTCCGTTGCCTGATCTCGACATGTCGTGGAAGAGAGGAGTGAGGGCATGCACCAATGTGTCTGCACTATTTATGTAGGACCATGTAGGGCGGACATGGGCGACATGTAGATGACAGCCATGGACCGGGGCAAACACTTGTCTGGAAGTTGCCAATAACGTTGCCAAAGACCGGGATAAGGACCATCTAGAAATTGAGAGTCAATAATATCCGGCAATTCCTATCTTCCTTTGTATACTTGCATATTCAATCCTGTTTCCAAATGAGCAAAGCTTCTTTATCCCAGGCTTGATCTTCGCTTACATCTGTCTTCGAGTGCATTGAACAGACTCTTATAGACAGAGGCGCTATAGGCGGATGACGGTTTTGGGAAATTAAGGAAACTCTGGTAATTACAACCATATTCTGTTTTTCTGCTCCGACTAAAACTTACAATTTACCAAGGTTGAGTGAACGATATACGTCTATCTCTTCCTAACAGGACCCCCTGACCAAGGCGAGCGAGATTTTGAAGCCACACCGGATAATGCTACGGCAACGCCGGAGCTTTTGTGAAAATAACCGCCACATTCTCATCTGACTTGACATAAGTGAGCCTTGCCTCGTGGAAGGCTATTCTTTCGCGAATCCAATGGTACTTGGCATTTATGCATGTGTTTTGTCCGGCTATAATGTGTCGCGTTATATGCATTGAAGGTTGTCACGCCGAGTATGAATTAGGTTAGTGGTGAATGTCGTAAAACAAAATGACAGATCCAAACTAAATGCTTGGCACCAGGTGTCAAGGTTATATATTCACGTCCACGCGACTCGTGGTATTTGAACTCCAAATTACGGCAATTTCGGCACATACTCAGACATAATCACCAATGGATCTGAATAGATGATTGGGTCGGATTGAATTTCAGTACGGCGGAGAACAAGACTTAGGTTTTTGGTGCCTTTTAAGTAATGGAGGACGCGCTGCATATCATATGGGGAGGGGAGAGCATGCGAAGAGGGGGTCATGGGCGGGAGAATGCGAAGGGGGAAATGGGCGTACGTCTTTGGGGGATTCGGCGACGTTGGTGTTTGGGCTCAACGTAACCTGGGAGGGGGGCGAGGCGTGTATGAGGTTGTTCATATGCTGCGACTCGGGTAAATCGAGGGCCAGGGCTAATGTAGTCGTTTTTGGAGGGCGCGGGCTGGGATGCGTTTCCGCTGCCAACTCTCGACGTGGTAGGGGGAGCACTGTGCGCCCTACTTATGTAGGACCGTGTAAGGGCGGCAATGGGTAACATATAGCTGTCATTTCCAGGACCGGGACATTGATGAATACCATCTGGACGTTGAGAGTCAACAATCATACGGTGATACTTTCGTATACTTGCATTGCACCCAATCCTGTTTTCTAATGAGCAAGGCGTCTCTGTCCCAGTCACTTACACCTGGCCTTGAGTGCATTGAAGGTTGCTCCTATATGTACAATGAATGGCTGTAATAGCTTTGACTTGTCACTTTGACATCTATGCACCATCGCTGCGCCCAACGGTCACGTGTCACATTACAATGGCGCGGGCGAACGTTGTTCTGCGTGCCATCACCTCGCACTGCCGCCTCGAGTTCCCCATGCCCTCCCCGCCGCCCCCGCACAACGCACGTGCTACTGGCAATACGGCGCGATCTGTGAGTGACACGGTCAGATGCCAACACTTTCAGATCATCCATCCATAGAATCCTGAGACCACACTACACAGAAGGGCTTAGATCTACAGCTGTTTGAATCTCATGCCAGGTGTGTTGGAGTATCGAGGCTGTATGGGATGATTTTCCCTGAGAAGGTCTTGTTTATGGTCCCGAAATTGTATATTTTCACTTTATGGCCTTAAAATATCAGCATATTGTAGGAATTAAATGCACAGCAGATTGGTTCTAACAAGTGTACACCTCAGTGAATGGACTTCACTAAGTTATATATCATGATAACTACCTAACAAGTGTACTGATACTATGTTAGTATAGGATTACCCTGGGTGATATAATGGACATACCACCTCAGTGAATGGACTTCACTGAGGTGACTGTTTGACATTCAACCAGCTTTTATACCTGGCAACAGGTGCCCTGCGCACGGACCTACACTCGGGCTTACATGAGTGTTTATGGTTCCAACACTCCCCCTTAAGCTCGATGTAGTCCCACCAACTCAGTAAGGTGTGTGAGTGCCGGTGAGGCGAGTGGTTTCATGAGCATGTCAGCGGCCATGTTGCTAGTTGGGCAGTAGTGGATGGATATGAGTCCTCTTTGTACCACATCACAGATAAAGTGGTACTAGATATCGATATGTTTCGTTCGTGAGTGGAATTTGTTGTCCTTTGACACTATGATAGCTGACTGGTTGTCACAGTACAGTGTGACTGGTTTAGAAAGTGGTTGCACAATCTCAGATATGAACATTCAAATCCACATGGCTTCTTTCATTGCATGAGTGGCTGTGACGTACTCTGCTTTGGTGGTGGATAGCATGACGATTGACTGTTTTTTTGAGCTCCAGGATACGGCACTGACGTCTATGGTGAATATGTAGCTGGAGATCACGTGCTGGTGTTCCTGTGTGCTGCCATCTGCATCGGTGAATCCTTCCAGCCCATTGCGGTTCTGTAGCATAGGTTGTGCCCAGGTAAAGTTCCCTCGTTCTCTGATCACTAGCTTCTGGCTAACGGTTCCCTTTAGGTATTTGAATACCCTTTTAACTGCCTCCCAGTGCGGCTTTCCCGGGTTCTGCATGAACTGGGATAAGAAGGTTACTGCAAATGCAATGTCTGGGCGGGTGCTGAGGGCTGCATACATTAGTGAGCCAATCACTTCCTGGTATGACACCCCTTGCATGGCTTCATGTTCACATGGTGTGGATGGGCATTGACTAACACTCAGTTTGTCCTGTGGGTTGAGTGGTGCCGCAAGTGAATTTGCATTTTCCATCCCAAATCGCTCTAATATCTTCATGATATAGGCTTTCTGTGAGAATGAAATGGTGCATGTAGTGTGATCTCATTTGATCTCAATTCCAAGCAGCCAATGTAACTCACCCAGGTCTTTTATCTTGAATCTGGTATGTAGCTGGTCCTTGAACTCATGGATCACTGATTTGCTGCTGCCGGTCATCGTTAGGTTGTCTACATCGGCCATGATGACAATACTGTCTGAGTGGGTGTGTCTGTAGAAGACTGCATGCTCGACCTTGCAGCATGAGTATCCTAGATCATATAAGACTCTTGATAACAACTCATACCACTCCCTTCCAGCTTGCTTCAGCCCATAGATTGCATGTTGCAGGAGACAGACCTGGTGTTCCCTACCAGGAACTTCGTAGCCCTTCAGCTGCCACATGTAGATTGTCTCCTTCAATGGTGCATTGAGATAGGTGCCATCTACGTCGGTTTTCTCAATCTCCCAATTGTTTCTAGAAGCTAGGGCACATATAATGCGTATTGCGGTGAGTTTTGCAGTTCAGGAAAAGGTCTCATGATAATCGATGCCTGCAGCCTGTGAGAAACCTTGTGCAATGAACCTGCTCTTCCGGCTGGCTATGTCACCTTCTGCATCCCATTTGTACTGCAAGACGATCCTGCTTCTAACGATATTCACATCCTTTGGAGGGTCAACTAGCTTCCAGGTGCCCATCCTCTCATGTTGTTTTAGTTCCTTCTGTATTGATTCGTCCCACTCAGGCCAGTCATCTTGAAATCAGGCATCATCTACATCCTGTGGGTCATTCATGATGGTTTGCACTGTTGCCACAGCCATTGCAACCTCAATGGGTGAGTCGTGCTCCTCCTCAGTCATTGTGACAACCTTGGCGTGTCCAACATCTGTTGCAGTGGTCGCAGGGGCTTTCTCCCTTGGTGCCTGTAGGCCTTGTGGGAGTGCGGAGTCCATTGGTCATCCTGTGGCTGATCCTCATCCTTCCATGATGTCTCAAGCATAAGCGCTCGGTTTACACACTCACTGTCCACAACCTTGTTGTTGATTATGGGAGAAAGGGGTTAGGAGAGAGGGGACAGGAGCACATAGGAGGCTCAGGAGGTTGAGGGGGAGGTAGGAAAGCGAGGGGAAATGGTTAGGAGGGAAGAGGAGAAGCCCCTGTAAGCTCCACACCCATCAGATTATTCTCCTATATTTCTTTTATATTTTATTTCATCATTTTTCCCTATTGGCTCCACCCCCCATTTCGTTTTTATCACAAGTTTCCTTCCCATGTTTCAAATGATTCAGGACTTTTATCACATGTTCTAAAGACACATATCTTGTATAAAACACGCTTAGCTAGATATGAAATGGATCAGAGAATTTACTCTCACTTGTTTTTGTTGACTGTGTCTGAACTACTTGTTTCTGGAATAACTCCAGAACGAACGCGTATTCCTACTATCTTTTGCATACTTCTCTAAATTATTGCAACATCTATTCGAATCCCAGTTTGCGAAGCCTAAGCTCCACTGGTTGATTTTATATTAAGCATTTACTCTCGTTCGAGTCATCTGCTCCTGATCCCTGCTCAAATTGTCAATATCTAGACGAGGACTACACCAAATCTCATCAAATTTCGTACGAGGATACTCCCAAGATATATCCTCAATTCTACTATGCATACACCCAGTTCCCATCACTCCCTCTGTCATTATTCGAAATCTACTCTCTACACCTCCCCAGCAAGGCGAAATTTCCAACACTTGTGTCTCAGTTTCAGGGATCTTGAAGTCCCTAAGGGGATCAGTGAGCGTTTCTTGCCCACCATCTGCTGTGAGTCATTGATCAGTTGGTGGTGCAGGAGTCACTGCAGGGGTGTGTCTTTCATTGGCATCCTGGGGCAATGATCGTGATATGGGCCTTCTGGTGGGCTGGTCACTGAGCCCCTCAGGGCCACTGGGTATGTGGATCAGAACCCCATTGAGTGTTATGTTGCGTTCGATGCTGCTGTGGCATGACCCTGGCAGGTATATCCTATGCCCTTTACTTTCACCACTGTACCCCATCCAGCACCCCTCTTTGCTCTTTTCCTCAAGCTTCCCTCGGTCTGGTCAAAGCACATGGACATGTGTATCCCATTCAGGTAGTCCAGTGAGGTCAGGCTTATGTCCATACATCATTTCAAAGGGTGTTTTGCCATCTAGCAAATGTGTGGAGGTACAGTTTTTTAGCCACATAGCATGGTGAATTGTCTCTGGCCACAGCATCTTCAGCAGGTTTGCAGTGATTAGCATGGCATGTGCATGTTCAAGAAGCATTTGGTTGAGTCTTTCTGCTACACCATTTTCCTCTGGCATATCATGTATGGTGAGACTCCTTACTGTGCCTCTGGCCTTCAGGTGTGCTGTGAATTCATCAGATAAAGTATTCTCCTCTGCAGTCACTTTGGAGGCGCTTGATCTTGATGCCACATTGTGTTTCCAGCCAGGCTTCATATTCACAGTAGCGTGCCAATGTTTCACTCTTCTTGGCTATGGTGTTCAGGTGCGTCCATTGCGTATGATCATCAGTAAAGCTGACAAAGTATTCATGATGGTTTTGGCTCCTTGGGTTTGCTGGACCCCAGACGTCTGAGTGTATCTTTTCACCAGTTTGCTGGCACGGTTGCCGACTTGCTCCTTGGGTACAGGCTTCCATGTTGGCTTGGCCTTTGCACAAGCTTCACAGAAGGTGGGTTCGCTTGACATATCAAGATCTATCCTGGTGATAACCCTGTCTTGGACTAAGTTCTTTGCAGTGCATGGTGATATGTGTCCCATGTGACGATGAAGCTCATCTAGTGATATCAGTTTGCTAACCATGTTTGCAGTGTTTGGTGAGTGGTATTGGCGATCGACCCTGTATAGTCCATTGATGAGTGGGACCCTTCCTATGATCGCTCCATGTGCATCTCAGATACTGCATTTTTGGTCCTTTAGCATTGCCAAGTAGCCAGTGATGTCGCAGCAAGCAAGTGACACCAAGGTGAATGCCAGATCAGGGCAGTATAATGCATCCTTCAGGGTGACCTGTGTAGATGTGTTTCCATTTGGGACTGAAACCTATATTGACCCCACCCCTGTAGCATGAAATATTGTTTTGTTGGCCACTTTGATGGGTTGTGGATTTTGACAAACTGTATGAACCGGTGTTGGTCATGTGCCTAGATGCACCTGAGTCATAGATGTCAACTCCTTGTTCGGAGAGTCCTGTGCTCATGCATGATAGCTCGGGTCCAGCAAATGTGGTGGTGAATGCATGGTCATCATTGCAGCTGCGTTAGATGACTCGTTCTTCTTGCCATCTGTAGACTTGCCCTTTTTCTTTTTGGATCTGCATTTGGATTTGATGTGTCCTTTCTTGCTGCAGTTCCAGCATTCCACATCCATCTTAGAATCTGACTTGGAGCTGCTACCCTGGTTGTTGCTGTTTCCCTGGCTATGTCCCTTTCCTTTTGTAGCAAGAGCATTCTCAGATGACTTCAGTTGTTGTTCCTCGATTGACAACCAATTGAATTCATCAAGCAGTGATTCAACTATGATGGCAGGTTGAAGCTTGATCTTGGCATGCCTGGCAGACATGGATATGGCATTTATGAGGGGGTGGTAGGATTTTGGGAGGGATCTGAGGATAATGGTGACCATCTCGGTGTCATTGAGCCTGTCCCCCATTGCAGTGAGCTGTTCTTGCATCTTCATTAAGCTCTTGAGATACATCTGAATGTTTGCATCGTCTTCACACTTTGTTTCATATATGCAACATCAAATATCAACCTTAACAGCTATTGCCTTCATCTTGTGCTTGGCACACATGGCATACCTGGTTTGCCATTGCAAGCTTCTGAGTCTCAATTAAGAGGCTCTCTGGGATTGTAGTGAAAATCTGGGCTTTTATCACAGCCTCTTGTGTTTTGGAACCTGCAAAATTATGGTGTTAGGGCAAACTCTAAATCACCACAATTCCGTGAATGAACAGCTGAGAAGAAAACAACTCCAGAAACAATTTAACATTTGTACTTTGGTTACAATCCTTTGTATTGGTCAATGCAGACTATACGCAGAAAAGTAATACTTTTCTTAGCAGCAAGAAATGAATAAGACTTCCAGAGTCTAGAGTTCTGTTATGACTATATTCATTAACGACCAGATCCCTGTCCGATCCACTCAGATCCCCGCACATATGAAATCTATACTCCATTTGGGAACCGCCACGTCTCCATCTACCTGTCCGATTGTCACCGCCGATTCCGCCCATCCATCTCCGGTTCCGATTGATGCATCAGCATCACCATAGGAACCCAGACATCCGTCCCCATCGGACTCGGACATACTCATGTAAGGCCATCGGCCTCGGAGACCCATCACCAGAGTAATTATTATTAGATTTCAAAATATGTATTTAAGTTGCCTGACTGGGGACTTCATTCCCCAGTTCAAATATTGAATCATGCCTAGTTCCTAAGTCCAATCCTAACTCTCTAAGTCTCACTCCACCTCCAAAATCTTGGACACCGGTATTAGTGAGGGCGCAGCACATAAGCTGAAGCCAAGTCTGTTCTGACCCCCATGATGTGCTCCGACTCTGACCCAACCTCCAACCCAATCTCTGACCCCCAATCGGACCTAGTGCGTAACAGTATATTCAGACTGCCATACTCACTCCTACCAATGCCACGATCCACCACCAATTCCAAACACGCATGAACCGTTGAGGTGCCCGCTCCCAGCATCGACACCATCCCTGAGGTCGTTGAAGAACCGACGGACCACATAGAGGCTGTCAATGAAGAAGATGACACCCTGCCCTCTCCAAATCTGGCGCAAGCCATCTCCCTGCTCGCCAGCGGCATCTGTAACCCACAAGCTCCTAAGTCCTGGACCAAGGTCCAAGAACCTGACCCCTTTGATGGCTCCGATCTGCGAAAGCTCCAGCTGTTCTTGGTGCAATGCCGGTTGAATTTCCACGACCGCCCTGACGCATTCACATCTGATCGGGTGAAGGTCACCTTCACCATGTCCTATCTCAAGGGCACCACACTGGACTACTTCGAGCCAGCGCTCATGGACAACTCCGATGACCCGATATGGTCAGAAGATTACTCTGACTTCATCTCCAAACTTTGGACCAATTTCAGTCCTTACAACCCTGAGGCCAATGCTGAGAACGAACTCGATTGACTTCGGATGAAGGAAAATCACAAAATCGCTAAATACATTGTGAGTTTCCAGCAGCTAGCTCCGAAAGTCCAATGGGGCGACGCTGCACTCCGATGCCAATTTTACGTTGGTCTCCCATCCCACATCAAGGACAAGATATCACACGTCAGTAAGCCGGATACTTTGGTTACCCTTTGCAAGCTCGCCCAATCCATTGACGCTTGTTATTGGGAACGTCAATCTGAGGTCTCCTGTGAAAATTCAGCCAACAACAAATCGGACAAATCATCGGACAAGACCCCAAAGTCCAACAAGGGGTCCAATAAGAGGACCACCGCCAACTCAGGCCAGAAGTCAAACACTGGTAATGCTGCCGGTTCTGGTTCCGGTCAGAACAATTCTGGCACCAGCAATAACTCCGGAGCTCACAAGAGTACTCCGGACCTCTCCACCAAGCTGGGGAAGGATGGAAAACTTACCCAGCAGGAATGCCAGCACCGCATGGACAACAACCTCTGTCTGTTCTGTGGAAAGCCTGGCCACCAAGCCAAGGATTGCAACAAGGCAACCTCATCCGCAGCAAAGGCAAAGGGCCATGCCACCAATGCCACGACGGACCCAAAAAAATAGTAAGCAGTCGTATAGCCTCTGTATGGGCTGAGGGCTGCATTGGTACTCCCCGTACGACAAACGAGGTCCACCTGAATGCATCCGCTCTTTCCCACTCCGACTCCCTTACCCTCCTCGTCTACTCCGACTCCATTCCCGATACTGCTATTCAAGCGTTAATTGACTCCAGTTCTACTCACTGTTTCCTCAATTCCTCTTTTTCCGATTTACATAAACTCCATACATACACCATAACTCTGATACCACTCTGATTATTTGATGGCACTACTAATGCTGTTATTTCACGAGCTATAGATCTGTCTATCCGTTTTTCTGTCAGAGAAATCCAGAACCTTACATTCTATGTTACACCGCTTGACTCCAGCTGTTCTGTGGTTCTCAGACATAACTGGCTCACCCGCTACAATCTGTTGATTGACTGGGCATTGGGCCATATCACATTCCATTCTCCAGTACAGGCTGTGTCATCCCTGACATCACCAGCAACTATAGGTGCGAAACTATCTTCCACCTCTGCTGACTCTGCTCTGATAGATACTCTGTCTACCCCGCCGTTTATATCACTGGTGGACGCTATGGTCTTCGCCAGACTAAGCAAACTGGATGGTTCTCACACATTCCAGGTCCACCTCTCTGATCCGATATTCCCCGCCGCTCGTTCTGCCTGATCAACTCCACCAGACCTATCTATGGTTCCTAAGGAGTATCATGAGTTTGCCGACGTGTTCAGCAAGTCTAAAGCCGACTCCCTACCAGAACACCGACCATATGATCTCAAGATCGAACTGGATGACAACTCCATCCCTCCACTTGGCCCTATCTACTCGCTATCCCAAAAAGAGCTACTGGCTCTCCAAACATTCATAGATGAGAACTTGGCTACAGGCTTCATCCGCTCATCCCTATCTCCTCATGGAGCTCCGGTCCTATTTGTCCGCAAAAAGGATGGATCACTCTGTCTGTGCGTCGACTTCCGTGGACTCAACAAGATCACCAAGAAAGACTGATACCCAACACCCCACACCACGGACCTACTCGAGAGTCCTCGAAAGGTGAAGATCTATTCCAAAATAGACCTCTGACATGCCTACCATCTAGTCTGCATCCGAGAAGGCGACGAATAGAAAATGACCTTCTGCACACGATATGGATCTTTCGAGTGGTGCGTCATGCCCTTCAGACTAACCAATGCTCCGGCCGCCTTCCAGAGGTTCATGAATGATACCTTCACCGACCTCCTCAATGTGACTGTCCTCGTTTACTTAGACGACATTTTGGTATATTTGGACAATGAAGAAGAACATCGGACACATGTCCGAGATGTACTCTGATGTCTCTGAAAGCATGGTCTCTTCGCCCACGCTGACAAATGCGAATTCCACTCCGACTCGGTCGAATACCTAGGCTATATCCTCTCCCTGGCAGGATTGACAATGTCTGATGACAAAATCAAAGCCATACAGGAATGGCTGGAACCACAGAAAGTCAAGGACATACAGTCCTTCCTGGGGTTCACCAACTTCTACCACCGCTTCATTCATGGCTACTCCGATATCACTGTTCCGCTCACCCGGCTCACTAGGAAGGGTATCCAATGGAATTTCACTGACGAATGTAGACAGAGCTTTGAGACCTTGAAGAAGGCCTTGACTTCCGCTCTGATACTGACTCATTGGGTTCCAGATGTCCCAATCCTATTAGAGACCGATGCCTCCGACTATGCACTTGCTGTGATCCTGTCCATCATCTCTCTGGACGATGGACAAGTCCATCTGATCGCTTTTCACTCGCGTACATTTACGTCCCCCGAACTGACGTCCATGACAAGGAGCTCCTTGCCATATATGAAGCCTTCCAGATATGGAGACACTACCTTGAAGGCCCCTCTGATCCGGTGGATGTCATAACTGACCACAAGAACTTGGAATACTTCTCCACAACAAAACTACTCACCCGGAGACAAGTCCGATGGTCCGAATACCTATCTCAGTTCAGTCTCATTATCCGTTTCCGTCCTGGTTGACTCGGAGCAAAGCCCAACGCTTTAACTAGACAATGGGACATCTACCCTAAAGAGGGGAATAGCGACTATGCCACTGTAAACCCACACAACTTTCGCCCTGTGTTTACTAACAAGCAGCTGGCATCGTCCCTACGAGCATCCACCCTCATGACTCCCACCCTCCGAGCTGTCACCATTATGGACATCGACCAACTCCGCTCTGACATCCGCTCATCACTCCGATCTGATCCTGTTGCAGTTAAACACTTGGACAACCCTTCCGATCCGAAATGGTCACTTGACCCTGAAGGACACCTCTGACACAACAACCGGATATACGTCCCCGACACCAATGGCCTCCGACTCCAAGTTTTGCAGTATTATCATGATCACCCGATCTCAGGCCATTTCGGGCAAAATCACACACAAGGATTAATCCGACGAGACTACGTATGGCCTAAAATGCAAGAATACATTCAACACTACTGTAACTCCTGCACCACATGTATGCGCTCAAAATCGCAAAGGCACAAACCCTACGGAACGCTTAAGCAACTTCCAGTCCCGGAGCAACCATGGAACTCCATCTCCATGGATTTCATAGAGAAGCTCCCCCCATCGCTCAGATACGACACCATACTCGTGATTGTCAACAGGTTCACTAAACAGTCACTATTCATTCCGATCCATGATACCATCACCTCCGCCTCACTAGCTAAATTGTTCGTTCTCCACATATTCTCTAAACACGGAGTCCCATCACATATCATGTCCGATCGAGGCTTGGAGTTCGTGTCCTCCTTCTTCTGCACATTAGGAAAGGCTCTTGACATGAAGCTTCATTTCACCTCCGGATACCACCCTGAAGGAGACGGACAAATGGAATGAATGAATCAGTCCCTGGAACAATACCTCTGAATCTATTGTAACTATCAACAAGACAACTGGGCTGATCTACTTCTGATCGCAGAGTTTGCCTACAACAATGCTCTGAACGTGACTACTGCTAATAAAGGCTATCACCTGAACATCTCCATCCACCCTGAGAAAGAACTTGCCTCCACCAAAGCCCGCCAATTCGTAACCAACCTCGATCAACTACACCAACATCTCCAAGAAACCATCTCTGATGCCCAGAAACAATATCAAGTTTCCGCAGACCGACGCTGCATTCCGGCTCCGGACCTGCAAATCGGAGACAAAGTATTCGTTAAGGCTGAACACTTCCGGACCACCCGCCCATTGAAGAAACTCTCCGAGAAATACTTAGGTCCTTATGAGGTCATTGCTCGCGCAGGCAGCAGGTCCTTCACCCTCCGCCTCCCAGACCACTTCTGAGCAGTTCATCCAGTTTTCCATATATCAATGCTCGAACCCACTACTATGAACAAGATCTCCGGTCACACGCAACCCCCACCTCCCCCGATCATCATCGAAGGAGACAATGAATATGAGATATCTGAGATCCTGGACTCAAAGATTGACCATCGATACAAGTGCAAGCTCCAGTACTTAGTTAAATGGACTGGATACGAAGGCACCGACGAAGAGTCCTCATGGATCTCCATGTCCAAACTCGATCACACATCTGAATCCGTCTCCGACTTTCACTCCGCTTATCCAGACAAACCTGGCCCCCTTATGAATCTTTAAGTTCGATTACTAATGCTAATTCTATTATCTCGCATCATCATTTTATTACAAGTCACAAGGGAAATTACAAGCCTGCCCAAAAAATTCCGAAGGAATATCACTCCAACTCATTTTTCTCCGCTCCGAAATTTATAATCATAATCATTTTTTATTTTTATACATCGCATTT
Organism: Cantharellus purpuraceus; assembly: GCA_025174535.1. Classification (NCBI taxonomy): domain Eukaryota; kingdom Fungi; phylum Basidiomycota; class Agaricomycetes; order Cantharellales; family Hydnaceae; genus Cantharellus; species Cantharellus purpuraceus. The sequence continues at coordinate 975,819 of JALBUN010000015.1, forward strand.
CCTTTTTCCCTTCCCCTTATCTACCTCAGGCTCTGTCTCCGACTCATCATCACTCTCTACATCCAACACCCAATCTTTCTCATCCCCCATGTCTGAATCCTCGTCCAAAGGGGCCATGGACTTCTGCAACCGACATAACTTGGCCGTCCGCCGACCCTCCAGAACCTCCTTCCATTTCATCGTCTTCACCAAGTCCACTAGCAACCCCTCCGTCCACCGGAGGTGCTCTGACTGAAGGTTAACCAGCTGGATAAGCTGGCCCATGGTACTATTGGGCGCAGAAACGCGCCCCGTACCTGCACCAGTCGTTGCCCCTTCTGATCCAACACCGCTATCCCCAGCTGCCACAGCACCTGTCTCTGTCCGCCGCTTTTTGGTCAGACAACCTTCTGATTCTTTCTCTGCCCCTCCTTGTACCACTAGTCAGGGCTTGAACTTTCCATCAATCCTACACCCTCCTTTCCGACCCTGACAATGATCGCAGGACCAAAGGTGGCGAGTTGGGCCAGTAGGCTACATGCACTCCACACCTGCATCACGACACAAGTCGCAAGTTATGCTGGGCCTGCCAAATGGCTCCGCTGGAGCCAGAGCCTTGGGTGGTCCGCCCCTTCTCGCTGCAGCCTCCAAGTGTTCCCTCTCCTCCTCCTTGTCCTGCTGTTCTGCTGCCGCCTTCTCCATCTCGTGCTTGCGAAGCTGGATTGCCAACCTCATGACATGCAGCTCCTTCTTATGGGTCACCAACACGCGACTCTCCACCTTGCACCATATGACCCTCCGATCCGCCTCCCACTTCTCTGTATCAGCACTTGGGTACGCCTTCAATGAAATAACCGCAACGTCGAGATTCTTCTTAGTGGTAGCGGCATATGTTGATTATGGGAGAAAGGGGTTAGGAGATAGGGGGAACAGGAGCACATAGGAGGCTCGGGAGGTTGAGGGGGAGGTAGGAAAGCGAGGGGAAATGGTTAGGAGGGAAGAGGAGAAGCCCCTGTAAGTTCCACATCCATCAGATTATTCTCCTATATTTCTTTTATATTTTATTTCGTCATTTTTCCCCTATTGGCTCCACCCCCATTTCGTTTTTATCACAAGTTTCCTTCCCATGTTTCAAATGATTCAGGACTTTTATCACATGTTCTAAAGACACATATCTTGTATAAAACACGCTTAGCTAGATATGAAATAGATTAGAGAATTTACTCTCACTTGTTTTCGTTGACTGTGTCTGAACTACTCGTTTCTGGAATAACTCCAGAACGAACTCGAATTTCTTCAAGCCTTTGCATAATCTTCTAAAGTATTGCAACATCTATTCGAATCCCAGTTTGCGAAGCCTAAGCTCCACTGGTTGATTTTATATTAAGCATTTACTCTCGTTCGAGTCATCTGCTCCTGATCCCTGCTCAAATTGTCAATATCTAGACGAGGACTACACCAAATCTCATCAAACTTCGTACGAGGATACTCCCAAGATATATCTTCAATTCGACTACGCATACACCCAGTTCCCATCACTCCCTCTGTCATTATTCGAAATCTACTCTCTACACCTCCCCAGCAAGGCGAAATTTTCAACAGCATAGAGCTCCACTCTTTTGCGAGCCTCGACTGCGGCTACCCAAGCCATCTCCTCATAAGAATTTAAAGTTGGATCCGGCTCTGCATCTGTCCCGACATCCACACCCGCCTCGGGCTCCGCATTTGCATCGAGCTCCATATTGGCATTGGGATCCGCCTCCACCTCTGCCCTCTCCGTCTCCACCGCTTCATCTTCCTCAGCTGCATCCAACTCAAATAATGGCCGTGCCCGTGGACGTAATGGCGAGGCCACCACAGTGACAGTTGTTGGACGAGTTGTCTCTGTCCGTGTAACAGAGATGATGGCAACCTTGGGAGTCCCTGCCCGTATCGGCACACTCGGACTTCCTGGGTGACTGGTCGCCCCTGCCCCGGTTACCTCCTCCTCTACCTCCATGGCGGCTTCTAGCTTGTGCGCCTGCTCCTCCACTTCCTTCAGTCTCGTGGCCTCCATCACGGCCGCAAGTTCCTTGACCCTGCGGGCTCTCTTGGCCTTCACTTCCTCCTCTTTCCTTCTCCGTTTCATCTCCACTGCCTCTTTCCACCTCTGCTCCTCCTCCTCCTTGCGTCTCCATTCTGCCTCCTCCTCCTCCTTGCATCTCCATTCCGCCTCCTCCTCCTCCTTGCGTCTCCGTTCCGCCTCCTCCTCCTTGCATCTCTGTTCCACCTCCTCCTCCTCCTTGCATCTCCATTCCGCCTCCTCCTCTTCCTTCTGTCTCCATTCCGCCTCCTCCTCCTCCTTCCGTCTCCATTCCTCCTCCTCCTCCTTCTGTCTCCGTTCTGCCTCCTCCTCCTCCTTCCATCTCTGTTCCACCTCCTCCTCCTCCTTGCGTCTCTGTTCTGCTTCCTCCTCCTCTTTCCATTTCCACTCCTCCTCCTCTTTCCATTTCCACTCCTCCTCCTCTTTCCATTTCCACTCCTCCTCCTCTTCCTTCCGTCGGGCCAAGAGCAACTGCTCCAGCTCGGCCATGCTCATGCTTGCCAAAGGGTTTGACATCGTTGAGGATAAGACCTCAATCATGCCCACCTTTTATATGTCTCCAGACCCCCAGTATAACTCCAACTGCGCCCAACCGTCTCACCTATTCAATTTGCGGACATGAGGCCTCAGGGGCTCAGCCTTAAATGGAGAGATACTGTTATGACTATATTCATTAACGACCAGATCCCCGTCCGATCCACTCAGATCCCCGCACATATGAAATTTATACTCCATTTGGGAACCGCTGTCGGTTCACTTAAGGAATAGATCCTATAAGCCTGCGTGCAACGGTCCTAGCAAACAGACGGTGTGTAACGCAGTTGTTCAATCAGGTCGAGGGGTAGAGGTAGCACTTAATAACAGGGAAGTGGAATAGTGCTCTGTGGTTGAGGATGGGAGCAAAAGGTCAGTGATGGCGACTGAAATTCTACCTCACGTTCGACTTGTCTATCCGTGTTACGATATAGAGGCGAAATGCCGAGGAATGTATATGGTTCAACGGAATTGTGAAAGAATATGGGATCGCCAATGGCATAAGAGAGACATGGTGGGGATCTTGGACGTTGAAAGAGTTTTGGAAGTATTTTGACACATGGAGGTGGCTTAACATGCCCATGGAGCTCAGCGTATTTTTGATAGTCCTCTGTGTCCAGAGACCAGTGTGACGTATTATTAGAAGAGATGTTGGAGAGGGGAATAGAATTGGAAGCCATGTGAATGATGATGAAAGGATTGGTGTGAATCAAAGGCTGATAATGATTGATGGCGATGAAACACAAGTGATGATCGATGGCTAGAATTAGAGACTGAGGTAGAGAGGGAGTTGCAGCGCTATTTAAAGGTTGATATGAAAAGACGCTGGCAGAGTTGGACTGTCAGAGTGGTTCGATATACGTCCTCAATGCGTCCTGGCTCGTCACCGCCACGTCTCCATCTACCTGTCTGATTGTCACCGCCGATTCCGCCCATCTGTCTCCGGTTCCGATTGATGCATCAGCATCACCATAGGAACCTGGACATCTGTCCCCGTTGGACTCAGACATACTCATGTAAGGCTGTCGGCCTCGGAGACCCATCACCGGAGTAATTATTATTAGATTTCAAAATATGTATTTAAGTTGCCCGACTGGGGACTTCATTCCCCAGTTCGAATATTGAATCACGCCTAGTTCCTAAGTCCAATCCTAACTCTCTAAGTTGTACTCCGCCTCCAAAATCTTGGACACCGGTATTAGTGAGGGCGCAGCACATAAGCTGAAGCCAAGTCTGTTCTGACCCCCACGATGTGCTCCGACTCCAACCCAACCTCCGACCCAATCTCCAACCCCCAATCAGACCTAGTGCGTAACAAGTTCATGGATGCTTAGGGGTCCTGATATTCTGAAAGAGGGGAATGCACTTAGAGGCTAAAGGAAGTAGGTGGATGAATCCAACCGTCCAACCAGTGGCACTCAGAAGCGGGTAACAGCAATGTGTGAAGTAGTCTAGCAACTGCTTCACATGAGTTCAAGATTCTAATGCTCTGCAAAGGCAGTACACACTAGTAACTTAAACAAAGAGCACTAATGGCAGGACTATCGACAGACAATCTCACCCTGTAGATTTGTAGTCATGTGAGGCAGATACTACACTCACGCCCAAAGCAGGAATATCACTACTTTGAGTGCAATCAAGTGTAAAAGATCCTTGAACTGGTAATCAACAGTTACTGAGATATAGAGGATGACAGTGTATGTCACTCTAGTCACACTGGTGTGCAGAAGATGGGTAGGATATGTTACTATTTCAGAGGCAGAATGACCTCCTTATCTATTGTATTTACAGGAGCTGACTAATGCTTCTGGAATATTCTACCTATTAATAGATGGAAACTACTGGAAGGTTGTGGAAGGTGGAAGAAAGGGGTAGAATATTCCAAGCCAATCACAGGTTCTGATCACTGCATTAACACTGATCAGGAGCTGAATAATGGTTCTGGAAAGTTCTATCTAATAATAGAAGGAAACAGCTAGAATGTTATGGAAAGGGGTAGAATATTCCAAGGCAATCACCTGATCTGATCCCTGAACTAGGCACTTAACAACTAGTAGGTTCAGGCGGTGAGCTGGACCTTAAGTCTACAGCTGGAGTTCATGGACAAAGATGTTTATTAGATTAGAGATATACAGATCATCACAGTATGTGTACCTGGATTTCACGGACAAAGATGTGAACTCCAGCAGGTGCTAGAAGAATTTTCTTGTATGCCCTGCCAAGCTGTGGACCTACATGTGTCCACTTTGAGGTCGAGTCACTTCATAGTCAAATCTTTGTCACTCCCACTTGATGAGTTCTCAACAAGGTCAGTTTCCTCCCACCCCTAGCTTGCCTCTGAACTTCTCAAACATGTCCCTTGGTAGCTGCTTAGTGAAGATGTCGGCCAACATATCCTTTGTGGAGCAATACTGTAAGTTGATCTTGCCGCGATCTACACACTCTTGGATGAAGTGGTGATGAATATCGATGTGCTTAGCACGCATGTGGGTGACCGGGTTTTGTGCCAGCACGATGCACCTTTGATTATTGGCGTGAAGGATGGTGGCCATGACCGGTGGATACCCCAGGTCTTCAAGTAAGGTTCCTTTGCAGAGCATTAGAAGCTTGAACTTGTGTGAAGCAGTTGCTAGACTACTTCACACATCGCTGTTACCTGCTTCAGAGTGTCGCTGGTTGGATGGTTGGATTCATCCACCTACTTCCTTTAGCCTCTAAGTGCATTCCCCTCTTTTTGGAATATCTGGACCCCTAAGCATCCATGAACTCTAGACTCTGGAAGTCTTATTCATTTCTTGCTGCTAAGAAACGTATTACTTTTCTGTGTATAGTCTGCATTGACCAATACAAAGGATTGTGACCAAAGTACAAATGTTGAATCGTTTCTGGAGTTGTGCTGCAGCAGGGTTTGATATTCTTCTCAGCTGTTCATTCACAGAATTGTGGTGATTTAGAGTTTGCCCTAATACCATAATTTTGCAGGTTCCAAAACAGACAAGCCAGGATGCATTGAGGACATATATTGAACCACTCTGACAGTCCAATTCCACCAGCGCCTTTTCATATCAAACTTTTAAATAGCACTGCAACTCCCTCTACACCTCAGTCTCTAATTCTAGCCATTGATCATCACTCGTGTTTCATCACCATCGATCATTATCAGCCTTCTATTCACACCAATCCTTTCATCATTATTCACATGGCTTCCAATTCTATTCCCCTCTCCAACATCTCTTCTAATAATATATCACACTGGTCTCTGGACACAGAGGACTATCAAAAATTACCTGAGCTCCACGGACATGTTAAGCTGCCTCCACGTGTCAAAATACTTCCAAAACTCTTTCAACATCCAAGATCCCCACATCTCTCTTATGCCATTGGCGATCCTATATTCTTTCACGATTCTGTTGAACCATATACATTCCTTGGCATTTCGGAGACTCAGGGTCGATTTACCTTCGGAGCCATAGGGAAGATGGTATTGGTGGATGTTTCTATTGTTCTTTTATATGACTCACCTCTGTTTCATCTTTTAATTCATTCATACATGACTTACTCATCCTTGTTCTATTTTTGGTTCTTTTATTACTCATCACCTCCTATTCTTACAAAGATTACCTCTATCTGTCACTTCATTTCTCCATGATTTCCCCATTAGTAGTTCAACTTCACATGCTTCATCAGCTGGCTTGATCAGCATTTCCTGCATCATATTGCATCATTTGCTCCTCATATGGTGTCGTTGTGCCCTGGGGATTTGTATATAAAAGGGCGCTAGTTTTTGCCTTTTGGATCAATCAACAAGTTTTCAGCCAATGCTCTAAAGTCAAAGTCCATGCTCTAAGTCTACACTCTACGCTCTACATCACAATCCATCAGCTCTACACTGAGGTAAAGCACCTTGGTTCAACAATCAGATTTCCCTCCACCACCAAGAGGTTGCATCTCCTGAAACCAGCTTTCGCATACCTCCCAACCGGGCTCCCCATTGTCATCCAGTCACAGAGCACGATCAACCATCTGGACTGTCCCTTTTCGCTCCCCATCCTCCTCCAACCACAGAGCACTATTACACTTTCCTGTTACTCAGTGCTACCCCTACCCCTTGACCTGATTGTTCTTTGGCATGCTGAACAACTGCGTTACACACCATCTGTTTGCTAGGACTGTTGCATGCAGGCTTATAGGATCTATTCCATAAGCAAACCAACATCGCATTAGAGCAATACATTGGCATAGCCTCCCTCTCAGGGGTGTCATCTTGGTCATCCCATTCATCAGCCACTTCTATAGCTGGTATTTTTTCATCTAGATGGTCCTTGGGATCACACATCACTTCTTCATGTTCTCCCTCTATTGGGGAGAATCCATCTACATTGTCCTCCACTATGTGTGAGGACACGTCCTTTTGGACCGCAGCTGACCTTATGTTGCCCTTTAGTTTGGGGCAACTGGGTCACATGTGTCCTGTCTGGCCACATTCATAGCACACAACATTACTGGTAACATTGTTTGATCAATCACCACTTGCATGTGCTGGTGGCTTTGATTGATAATTACCCTTAAAGGAGTAATTGTTGGAATTGAACCTGGAGCCCCCACTATGGGGTTCTGGCCTTGACGCACTTGCTCGTCATAAGTGTGTATTGGGAGCTGTATACACACATCCATGGGGCACAGGTTGACTCCCTGCATTCATCATACCAGTAGTTCTATTGACTACTGGTCTATGGGTTGAGGAGGATGCATTAGTTGCATTGTCCAGGCATTGCATACCATGGTGGTATCGCATCACTTCCTCTATCATTTGAGCAGTTTTGTACAACTGCTCCATACTGCTAAACTTGCCATTGAAGCCCTTTTTGAGGACTTCTTGTCTCAGAGGTTCGCACATTGCAGTTACAAACCTCTTCCTGTACATGGATGCATCTGGCAGCATTATCATGTGGCCTGCATACTTATCTAGGTCATTCATTAATTTGTGAATGGTCCTTTGACCCTGTGTTACAGAGTCAAATTTATTTGATGCATGATGATGCGTCAGGGTGTGTAGGAATCTACACTGCAATCCTTGGATTGCAGTTTCCAGGGTCCAGTCTTGGACTGCCCTGTCATAGTGTTCTACATTTCTGTAGAACCATTCCTGGGCCTCACCTTTAAGGCGAGTGCCTAAGACGCTTATTCAGAAATACAACAAATACGTATGTACAACCTATTTTCCTCAAATTTTATACAATACACTTCAATTCAAACTTATTTTCATATTTCAACATGATTCTCAAATTTTACACAATATACTAGATTAAAACATATTTTGATATTTTGGCATAATTCTCAAAAATAATTCTTTTTTTCCTGATTTAGTGGTGGCAACTCTGTTGAGGGAACATCCAAATATCATTGATTCTTTCTTATACAATACTTGTAACATAATTTGAACTATCTTTAATCCCCACCTGGTATTTGTATATCTAAATACCCTATATAATACCAATTATATTCATATATACATTCCTATTATGTACATGTAAATGATTATGTTCATCTCAACCAAATGTCTTATCTTTAAAAGTTTATTAAAATATAGAATATATGTTTATATTTATGAAAATTTCACACATCCGAAATCTTTTAAGATATCCAAATTGTAACTCCCTGGCTTTATGTATCATTGAAATCCTGATGTATATCTCCTATACATCAGAATATTGTATACTGACATGATTCCGAACAAGCATCTAAGTACAATAGCTGAAACTTTGTACTTGATGGCCCTAGGAGATTATTCAACTTCAGCCATCATAGCATACCTGCTACAAAGATCTTGAACTCTTCAAGATCTGTGCCTCCTGCGTATTGCTCAGGAGGTGATACTTTAATGCCCACCTTGGCAAGTACAGACTTCTCTGGGTCTGTGTCTCTGTCATCGACTATGGCTACTCACACCATGTGAGTAATGCCATTGATAGGATCAATTGTGTCCAATTGATCCAGTATGCCTTGACCTTCTAGGGTCAATGGTGCTGAATGTTCCCTGTTATGGGGAACATCTTCTTGAGGTACCCATTGGGTATCTCATTGCTCATGGTGGGTGTCTCCTGAAAGGCCTGCCACTCATACATGCTGATAACTGTTCAGCACATGTTGCGACTGTTGGTTTAAATCAACAGCCACATTGAGCTCTTGCTGGGGCTGCTGCTCTCTAAACAGCTGGCCAAGCTCCTGCTCTGCATGTTTAGCCTTCTGTTTGAGGGCTAATCTGTGTTTATGAGAAGCCTCAACTTCTTGTTGTTTTCATAGCTCAATCTCTTGATTGAGCTCCTTTGCCATAGATTGAGGAGTTTCCTCCTCATTCTGGATTGGTAATCCTTGCCTTACAAGGATTACTGGGTCTCTGATTCCCTCCATTGGGGGAATCTCATTTCCTCTGCCCATCCAATCATTCGGTTGGATCCTCTCACTCCAGGGAGATCCAGACTCTCTGGATTCAGATTCTCATTGAGAATCTGATCTTCAGTGATGTGACTTGCATTGCTCAGAGTTCTCTTGGAGTTATTTTAACATTGTTCCTAGCTCTGCTATTTGCTGCCCCATAGTAGTGGCAGCATGCCCTGCTTCGGCAGCCGTCTTGGCTGCCTGAGAACTAGCTTCGCTAATACTCTTCATCTCATGTTGATTACACATGAGTTGTTTGGTCAATCTTGTGATTGATCTGTGGGTTTCACACTGCTCCATGCTGTATGATTCCCTAGTAGAAGTATTGCTACTTCTACTTGTACTTGTATATTGAGCATGTTCCTTTCCTTTAGGAATGTTGGAGGCAGTTAATGACTGTCTCCTCCTTTCTTCTCTAATCAGAGAACCACTTGATGAGGGGTTTCTGTTTGACAGACAATCTATTGTGTGATCATCTGTGTGGTCTCGTGACCTCGATGACTCTCTCCTAGAGTCCTCCTTACAAGAAGTCCCTATGACTTCTCTAGGGTCTAGCTCCCCTTCATGGGAGCTTCTGCTGCTGGCTACACACCGCCATTCATCATTTATGATGTCCTGGGCACTGCCAGCACAACTCACTCTACTGTGAGTCATCATTATGGTGACTCCTCTTTCTTCTATCTTTGTAGACTAACTAAATTAGTCTACTAGTTGCTCACTTATATGAGCGACTGGGGGTTGGTATACATCTGTACACCAGCAACAGCCAGTTTTCTAGTATTGACTGGAAAACTTCAATAATGAGGAAGAATCAATTGATTCTTCCTTTGGAAGTTCAAAAAGTGTAAATAGGTGTCTTAGTTCACACCATTACACAGAACTCAACCAAGTATATTGGTTTTGCAATGTGTTGTACAGTGTGGTAGTTAACTAAGTTATGTCTACTACATGTGGACCCACACATGTACTTGGGTCCACTGGCTTATGTAATAACTGTTGAAAATTTTGCCTTGCTGGGGCAGTGTGGAGAGTAGATTTTGAATAGTGATAGAGGGAGTGATGGTAACTAGGTGTATGCATAATCAAATTGAAGAAATATCTTGGGAGTATCTTTGTACAAAGTTTGATGAGATTTGATGTGGTCCTTGTCTAGATATTGACAGTTTGAGCAGGGATCAGGAGCAGATAACTCAAATGTGAGTAAATGCTTAATAAAAAATCAACCAGTGGAGCTTAGGCTTTGCAAACTGGGATTTGAATATATGCTGCAATACTCTAGAAGGGTATGCAAAGGTTTGATGAAATTCAAGTTCGTTCTGGAGTTATTCCAGAAACAAATAGTTCAGACACTGACAACAAAAACAAGTGAGAGGAAATTCTCTGGTCCATTTCATATCTAGCTAGGTGTGTTTTATACAAGATATGGGTCCTAAGAGCTTGTGATAAAAGTCCTGAATCACGTGAATCTTGGGAATGAAACTTGTGATAAAAACAAAATGGGGGTGGAGCCAATAGGGGAAAAAATGATGAAATAAAATATAAAAGAAATATAGGAGAATAGTCCAATGGGTGTGGAGCTTACAGGGGCTTCTCCTCTTCCCTCCTAACCATTTCCCCTTGCTTTCCTACCTCCTCCTCAACCTCCTGAGCCTCCTATGTGCTCCTGTTCCCCCTCTCTCCTAGCCCCTTATCTCCCCATAATCAACAATAACTATACATATGCGCCCATAGGGTGCATATATCTATCAAGAAGACAGCATTCCTTAAAGGAATGCCACATACATTAATTATCTATATAACTATATACTATAGTAAGTACCTTGGATACTTACATATGCAAAGCTCAGCAGATTTGAATGGAAGGTGCTTCAAAAGGATCTTACTGCCTTTCATGAGGATTGTTCTAAAGTAAAACACACCAATCCAAAGGCAACACAAAGGAACATTGATGAACATTTGCAGCAATGAATCAGGAGGTACATACACTGTAATATATCATAATGTGGCATTGACAATTGTATTTCAGTGGTCTGCAGCAATAGAGAGGACAGGGATTGAGGGGTTCTATGTGGCTGTGCATGGGGATGTTGAGCAGTATCATGACCTGAAGGCCTGGTTCTCCCCAGTGGCCAAAAAGTTTGTAAAGGATGTTTTGGACCTTGAACTGAAGTGACTGTGTAAGGTTAGACTTAGTTCACACCGACACAGAACTCAACCAAGTTATGTTGGTTGTGCTATGTGCAACAGTGGTGTGGTAAAATCTAAGTTTGGATCCACATGTATACTTGGGCCCACTTGATTATATAATAACTATACATATGCACCCTATGGGTGCACATATCTATCAAGAAAAGCACAACTCCTTAAGGAAATGCTGTATATACTAATATTAATATATACTACTCTATTGTAAGTAAGTACCTAGGGTACTTACAGACTGCCACTCCAAATGGAGTCCTATGTGGTTGCAGGCTTTGACAAGAGTAAGCATAGGTGTACCTTGGTATATACTCACTGTTCATAACTAGAAACAGCACATCATCAGTCTACTCATTTAGGAAGAAAAGCAGTTGTTAGCCAGTGCTGTCAAATGATACAAGAAGGACTGGGTATGTGCTTCATTGCTGGTTAAAGATGATCAGAACTAATGGTTATCAAGTAAATACCCTCCAGAAAAATAAGATACTAGACAAGACATTGATGAACTATGATAATTATGAGTGGCAAGTGGTAGAAAACTGGGGAGTTACCCTCCATGGGTGGCCCCTCAAGAAAGTGGTTAATCCAGCAAAGGCTGGGTCTCAAGGTGACTTAAATCGGCTACACCAGGCATTGAAGAATGGAATATGTAGGTGGGAAAAGCTAAGTGAAGAGTTGACATGCTGGATAGAGGAGAATCATACTTGGGAGGCTGCCGGTGAAGAGGTCTATAAACACTGTAAGGTGTCAGTGCACAAGGGTGTGCCTAAGAACTGTCATATTATTTTTAATGAGGATGAGGGTGAGGAAATGGAGGAAGGTGTTGTAAGATTAAGTAGACAGATAGCAAACAGTAGAATAAGAGCATAGAATTCCAATATATAATTGGAATCTTAGAGATAAAAGGCAGTGAGTCAGAGAGAAAAGTACAACTGTGATTGACTGGAGAACTGCGTATTGGTAGAACGCATACTTATACATATGAGAATGACCTTGGCATCCGGATCATGAACATGACGTCAGAATTACAGGTAAATGCTTAGCATTTTCATTCACTACTCCTGAATGTAAATGGTGATTGGATATACGGATGGATGTTCGTTGGACGACAGTAACATGACTGCGTCTTGTGAGATGTTTGGATATGGTCTGGCAATATTGAGTTCAAGATGTATATTGATATGATCCGGTGGTATGGAGCCTGAGTTGAGTGATCAGCAGGTGAGTACATTTTTCAACATGCCCCCTCAAGCATGATGAATCCCTAGAACATTTAGGAGATTCATGTGCTTGTGAGGTGATAAGGGCTTTGTGAGTATGTCAGCAGGGTTTTCAAAGGTGGGGATATAATGAAGTTTTATAGTACTGGCATTGACCTATTCACAGGTGTAATGATAGTGAGTATTGATATGTTTCGTCCTCAAATTGTTGACCTCGTTCTTTGTGAAAGAAATAAACAATTGGTTGTCAGTGAAAACCAGAATGGGTTTGAAATCATGCTTAAAGTCATGTCCAAGTTTAATAAGCCATATCCCCTCTGCTGATGCAATAGATCCCACAATGAGCTCTGCTTCCATCGATGATTGCGTCACAAGCCCCTGTTTCTTGGAAGCCATGAGACGGGTGCTCCATTATATGTGAAGATTCATCCCGTGGTAGATTTTCGATCATTTACATCTCCTGTAAAATCCGCATCCATAAATCCCGCTAGGTTATTCCCTCTACTCCTCTCCCCTCCTGCATATATGTGATACCATAATCCTTCATATTCAACAGGTAACAAACGATGTGTTTGGCCACTTCCCAATGAGAGAGAGTTGGATTAGAAGTGAACTGCACACATTTGTTAGTGGCATAAGCAATGTCGGGTCGAGTGGAGATCACACAGTAGTTGACACTACCAATCAGGGATGCGTATGGTATATTGATGATCACATCGATACTCATGGATGTGTGTAAGTCTGAGGATGGATCCATGGGTGATGAGACAGCTCTTCCAGTTGTTATATCAAAATGCCATGCCATGGTGTTGATGAAGGAAGGCGGAGATATATGTACAGTCCCCAGTTCCTTATCTCGAACAATCCTGATCCCAAGTGGATGGTCAGGTTCCCCGAGGTCTTGTATATCGAAAATCCCTTCTATATCCTTGATTATCTTCTTCATTGATTCGATGGAGTTTGCAGCTAAGAGTCCATCATCAACATACCACCCTGCAATCTTGACAGAACCATATTTTTCAAAGCGGAAAAAGATTGTGGTATCGGCTTCACCAGATTTAAAACCTAATCTCTCCATCTCCTTCTTGAGAGTCTGATGCCAGACATGTCCTGATTGCTTGAGTCTGTACAGCCCTTTATTTAATTTGCAGACCAAATGTTCTTTCCCTGATTCAATGAATCCCTTGGGTTGTTTCATATAAACATCATCCTGAAGGGATCCGTTGAGATAAACTCCTTTGATGTCAATATGATGGAGCTCGAGGTTGTAGTGACATGCAAGTGTGAGGATTAGTCGGATAGAAATAAATTGAATCGTAGGGGAATAAGTCTCATTGAAATTGAGTCCTGGAACTTGTGAGAATCCTTGCACTACGAATCAGGCCTTGAATCTGTTAACAAGTCTCGTTTGACGCAATATATCCACTTGCATCCTACAATATTTGTATTGGGTGGTTTTTCGATGAGATCCCAGGTATGATAGCCTCTCAGTGTCTCCATTTCCCTATTCATGCTCTCCTGCCATAGCGTCAACCGATCCTTGTGCCTCCCTATAGTTCATTGGTTCATCTTCAGCAAGAACAACAAGTGCCAATTCAATGTGTTCAAGGTCTGTGAGGCCCTGCGCAATGGCATCAATAGCTGCATAAAAACCGTGTTGATGTTTTCCATGTCCATACGTCTGGTTCTCAGGATCAAGCCATGGTCCTTGTTCGAAATCCTTGGGTGCGTGCTGTAATGTAGCATCCACGTCATCCAATTGACCAACTTTGTCAGATTCAGTTCCTTCTATCTCATTTCTGGTATCTGTATCCATGATATCTGTGAGAGGACTATCCACAATTCCAATATGGTGTGGAAGTTCATGGTCATTGGTCCATTTGTGTGTGATGATTGGTGGGGTAGATGTGTTTGTAGAGATGGGTCAATCCGTGGTCCATAAGTTAGGGAGATCATTGTTGTCAGTAGCATGTATGGTGATTCTTTCAATGTGACTCGACTTGTCGAATATGACATCTCTTGCTTTGATAAGAGTGTGAGTTCGTGGAATCCACACCTTGTATGCCTTTGAATCATCGAAGTATCTGACGAATATTCCTTCCACCGATCTGTACTCGCCTTTCCTCCTGACGGCTTTGGGGATGAGGGCCCAGCATTTACATCCATATGTGTGTAACCAGTCAATGCTCAGCTTCTTTTCCCAGAAGGCTTCGTAAGGGGATATTCCAAGACAATGGTGAAGTATACAGTTTCTGATGAAAATGATGGTGTGGATCACGGATACCCAGAACTTACTGGGAAGATCAGCCTTGTGTCGTAAGGTCAAGGCCCCTTCCTGTAACATTCTATTATAATGTTCTGCGATCCCATTATGTTCTGGGGTGTACGGTGAGGTCGTCTCATGGATAATCCCAAGCTTATGGCACGTCTCTTCAAAGTCCTTTCCAATATATTCCCCTCCATTATCCGTTCTGACCTTCTTAACATCAGCTTTCTTCTGATGTAGTAGCCAAGCTATGTATCTCTTGAATGACTCCGTAATCGTCTTGGATTCCTTATCCTTGAGAAATTCGATACTAGCCATATGCATCGCCAGATTGATCCAGGTAATGAAGTATTTGTATCCACTGACAGATAACTTGAATGGTCCGCAAATATCAGAAACAATGATATCACCGATGTTAGATGGTGTGGTTTTGGATTTTTGGAATGGAGTGCAAGTCTGTTTCCTGTATGGGCAGCTATTGCATTGTGTGATAGGACCGTGGTGGACATTTGGAGTGAATCCATTGGCTGTATGAAGCCTCTTCATTGCTTCTAGAGTAGAGTATCCAGTGTGAGCTAGTCTGTGGTGCCATAGGACGATCTCTGTGGGTTCAGCAGAATATGCAATTTCAGGTGTATCCTTGGGTAGAGATACCACAGTATATGTAAATGATTGTCAATCTTTGGTCCTCGTCCCAGGATCTGTCCGTTGTGTGACAATGCAGATTGGTTTTTGCTGAATAGTACATTGACATTGGCATTTGTCATATGTCCAACTGATAGTAAATTGGCACATAGTTTAGGTGCATATATGACATTGGTGAGTGTGATGTGAAGGTCAGGTAGTTGGAATAAAGGGTCGGATATGATCTTTATATGTATAGATCTGCTCTGATTTGCAGAATGATTCCCCACTGGCGGTTTGAATTGTGATGGGTGGGATGTTATTCATGTCAAAAAATAACGGTAAGTTTCCAGATAAGTGACTAGATGCAGTGGAATCCACCAGCCATGTATAAGCATCATTATGGATTGATGGAGCTGAGATGGGTGATTGGATTGATATGATTGGTGATTTGGTGATTGAGGTGACCATGATGAAGTCCTTTGTCTGTCCTGCAAGGTGAGCTGGCGTATTGATTGTAGGTTTATCCATCTGCTGGTTATATTGCTGATTCGTTGTCTGTGTTACGCACTAGGTCCGATTGGGGGTCAGAGATTGGATTGGAGGTTGGGTTGGAGGTTGGGTTGGAGGTTGGGTTGGAGGTTGGGTTGGAGGTTGGGTTGGAGGTTGGGTTGGAGGTTGGGTTGGAGGTTGGGTCGGGGTTGGAGTACATCATGGGGGTCGGAACGGACTTGGCTTTAGCTTATGTGCTGCGCCCTCACTAATACCGGTGTCCAAGGCTTCGGAGACAGAGTACAACTTAGAGAGTTAGGATTGGACTTAGGAACTAGGCGTGATTCAATATTCGAACTGGGGAATGAAGTCCCCAGTCGGGCAACTTAAATACATATTTGAAATCTAATAATAATTACTCCAGTGATGGGTCTCCGAGGCTGACGGCCTTACATGAGTATGTCCGAGTCCGACAGGGACGGATGTCTGGGTTCCTATGGTGATGCTGATGCATCAATCGGAACCGGAGACGAATGGGCGGAATTGGCGGTGACAATCGGACAGGTAAATGGAGACGTAGCGGTTTCCAAATGGAGTATAGATTTCATATGCGTGGGGATCTGAGTGGATCGGATGGGGATCTGGACGTTAATGAATATAGTCATAACAGTCTGCATAGGTCTTCCTGTAGGAAACTGAGGAATATGTGCATGTAATCCCTGGTTCTGCCTCCAAGGCATCTGTCCTTCAAGTCCACCACCCTGTGCATAGCATTGAGATGCCATGTGTCCAGATTTTCCACAGTGATTACATTGCATCATGTTATATTGATTAGATCTCGGTGTGTGATTTCGAGAACTATTGTCGGGTCGTGGAATATATGGGTTTCATGTCAAAATCTTCGGTTGTAGAGGTCGGAGAGGTCTGGACTGTGCAGCAAATGCGGTGCCAGCTTGGACGGATATTTTGAGAGCGTTAAGATCAGCTTCGTGTGCCTCGAGACGTTCTTCAATCTCTTCTGGTTTGCATGTAATCATCCTGATTGTTTGCGCAATTGGATGCCAGGCTTCCAGTACGTTCCTGAGTAAAGTGGCCACATGAGTGGAGTCGGGTTGTTACATCCTGTAACACTGAGTTCTGATCTCCGGATTCCATCTCCACCTCTGTCAACTCCACCTCCGTCAACTCCGGACCCCGCCATTGTTCTCCTCATTAGTAGTCTTCTTCTTATGGGTTACAACAACCGTTATACTTTCTAATTGTTTAGTATTAGTTCGGACATGAGTCCGAACTCCAAACTCCTTTCCATGTTGTATTCCATATTAGTCTTATTGTCTTATCACTTTTAGTTTTACCATTCAATTCTCTACATACTTATATGGGCTACTTCTTGTATGTTACAGTAGTTCATATATCGACTAAGATTCCCCATCAGCTTCTTGGTTACTAGCTTCTTGACAAGTCGAACTCTGGATCTTTGATCCGACTCTGTACTCCAAACTCTGAAATATTGGACCGACGATTCGAGGGGGTGCAACACATAAGTTGAAGCCAAGTCCACTTGATCTGACTCAATAGTTATTTGTCCCCATCTGTCTCTGGTTGAACTGGAACAGTAAAGTCCCATCCCCTTCCTCACTAGTATCCGAACACCAGCTACTCCTTAAAACTCTGAGTTTTCAGCACTTAACACGGGTATCATTTCACCCATCCATTTCAATGGATTCCTGTATTCCTTCATGACAGTGATATATGTGATAACAGACTGGCCTTCAATCATGTGGTAATTCTCGTATTTTGTCCTGATTATACTGATTTTGCTTGGATCAGTAGATTCAAATTTCCTGATGAGTATGTTCCATGCTTCGCTTGCAATGTCGGTATCATTGATTGCAGTCTGGAGTTCGGGTGAGATACAGAGCAGAATTTGGTTATATGTGACATTGTTACGATCGTTCCATTCATTGATGAGATGTGATATCAGTGTGGTGCCGATATATGGAATGTTATCGGTTGTAGTAACTGCTTGGTCCATGAGCGAAGGTAGAATATCAGTACCGAGAATGATAGCATATAAGCCGCGATCTCTCGCTGTGGCTAAAAGTTCCCTTTTCCAAGAAATCCAGTTGTCTCAACCCAATTTGGGTTTGAGATCTCAAAATTTGTGTACATCATGTTTCAGGTGAGAAGTAGTGAATGCAACTTGAGTCATGGTAGATCGATGAGACTCTTAATCTGTTGTAAGATTAAGTAGACAGATAGCAAACAGTAGAATAAGAGCATAGAATTCCAATATATAATTGGAATCTTAGAGATAAAAGGCAGTGAGTCAGAGAGAAAAGTACAACTGTGATTGACTGGAGAACTGCGTATTGGTAGAACACATACTTATACATATGAGAATGACCTTGGCATCTGGATCATGAACATGATGTCAGAATTACATATACACAGGTAAATGCTTAGCATTTTCATTTACTATTCCTGAATGTAAATGGTGATTGGATATATGGATGGATGTTCGTGTGGACGACAGTAACATGAATTTCTCAACAGAAAGGTGTTCTAGAAATATCATTGCGTAGTTCTCTTGGTTCTAGCATATATCAATGCACACATTCACGGTGATTATAGAAAAGGAGTATATGAGACAGAAGTATGAAGTTACTCGCTGTGTGCGGCAGTGAGCAAGCGCAGGCGATGACGGCGCGTGAGATGAGCACGGAAGGTTTAGGCCGTGAGTTTGGATAGAGGGGTGAAGAAGTTGAAATCAAAGGCCAGCGGTGAATCCAAGAGGGTAAGGCCTTAAGGACTTACAACTGAGCACAAGGCTTCAGTTCACCCAGCAACCAAATGCACTCGCTGTGTGCGGCGGTGTGTGGTGAACCAAATCAACTCGAAGGTTGGAATAGCAAATCGAAGGCCGGCGGCGAACTAAGAGGGTAAGGCCTTGAGGATTTACAACTGAGCGTGAGGCTTCAGTTCACCCAGCAACCAAATGCACTCGCTGTGTGCGGCAGTGTGATGAACCAAATCAATTCAAAGGTTGGAATAGCAAATCGAAGGCAGGCAGTGAAACAGAGAGGGGGCCTTAAGGATTTTACAACTGAGTGCGAGGCTTCAGTTCACCCAGCAACCAAATGTACTCGCTGTGTGCGGCGGTGTGCGGTGAGTAAGTGCAGGTGATGACCACCCATGAAATAAGCACAGAAGGTTTAGAGTCGCATGAGGGACAGGCGGAGGCCAGGCTCTTGGGTTTGATATAAAATTCACCGAGACACTGCTGAACAGCTGGTACGACAGCTGGTACACTGTAGAATAGCTAAGCCCCTCCAACTAGAACTCTGTGCGCGGTCCCATTGCATTTCTGATAAGAAGCAACAGGGGTGTTACATAGACTAGGGAGTGGCTTACCCAGCCGATAAACAGAGGTTATCAATACGTCTGAACGTCCACCCTATATTCTTCTTTTCCTTGTCAGCTTCGGGGTCTTCGCAAGCCTGAGCTTCAAGAGCGGCTATATCATGAATGGCAGACTTAGTGATATACCCCCATGGCTTGCGTGACTTCCGCACTCCAATGTTATACGCAGTACACAAAATTTGCTCGGAGGAAAGCCTGAATAGTAGCGTCGCTCTGTCGGAGTCGTGGGGCGGAGGAAGGAGAGAAAGCAGTTCAGAAGGGAGAAGTGAAACAAGTAGGCTAAGACGTCCTAAATACATGCAAAGCTTGAGTTCAGTACGTTATCTTACCAAGACAAGCCATAGCCTTACCGAGAAGGTCATCCACAAACGTTGAACGTCTCGCCCAATTTGGCAACTCATCATCGCCCACACCGCATTCCTCTCCTTCATCCTCTTCCACAACACTATGCAGCATATCATCGGGCTCCTCACTAACCATCATACCTCTCATCGCCTCAATCACCCCTGTGCTGACGACCCGTCTTGCACGTCCGTCAGTTTGGACAGATAGCCTCTGACCTTCCCCGTCGCCAGCACTCGCCCGTCGCGATTTACTAGCCTTGGCCTCCCTCTGTTTCTCTGCCGCTACTCGCTCCTTCTCTTTTTCCCACCCACGTCGCCCATCTTCATCTTGTCCTCCAAACAATGCCTTGTCAGCCGCCTCGAGGTACCTCCTCACTGCCTCACGTTCAGTGCTCAATGCTTCCAGTGTCAAATCCTGCTTGTAAAGCCATCCTCCACCAAGCACGAGCCATTCATCCCACCGTTCCCGTTTCTCTTCCACATCCTCATCTTCATCATCATCCTCATCATCACTCCAGACTGGAATTCCGCTGTGAATCCAGCCTGCCTGGCGTACTCCTTGATGTGGGGGTGCATAAGCATGTTAGGTTCGAGGGCAACATATTTCGTTACACAGCTCGGAGAAAGGTATAATACAGTGTGTCCCATTCCTGTGAAGAGAGGTCATGTTACCTGCACCAATGTCGGTCGAAACGCCTGTTGAATCGAGAGGCGAACCTCGGTGATGGCAGCGAGCACGTTCAATATCTTCATGCTGGTGGTTATCGTCCAATGTTATGGGGCCGCGTGTGCGAGTGACAGTAAAAAATCCAGTAATTGTCACGATATGATAGCGGAGACGTGACGCCTACAGTGTCCCCGTGGCGACTCACGCCGTCTGGCGACTAGGTGATGGATTAGTAAAATTCAAAAATAATATGACTGCATTATGCTCTAAGGGGGGCTTACTGCAATCAACCGCCATGAAATGAGGGTGATGAGAAGGACCTGCTAGGGTGGTGGGAGGTGATGGAGACTATTAAAAAAAGAGGGGCAATGGTAGTGGCTTCGCTGATTATTAACATGACAGGTGATTGCAGGAGTACACTCGAAAGTGCACAATGCTTCATCAAGGTCTCGAAGGACGATTCCAATTCGCCAACAACAATTCTTAGACGGCACCGCTTGGTGTGTACATATTTGACGTCTATTTTTGGAGAACCATTGGTGACGAACGGGAATCGAACTCGCAACCTCTAGGCATTCGTAGCCGAGAGCCGCGGGTGGCCAGCCCAACGACCCTAAACTACGCCTTATACCACTATGCCATCGCCCCTGTAATGCTCCTGCAGTCGGTTGGAGCCTTAAGGGCTCGGACTTGCTCGTCGGCGGGTTCGATAGCCCTCCTCAAAATATTTGGGAGGTGTTGACTTGTGATATACTCTATGAAAAACCCTCACTTTGAATGACCGCTGTTTTGGAAAAGTTAACAAAAATTAATTAACTTGCCTACTCCCTATTACTTATGGCTTAGAGACTGCTTCAATAGTTGAGACGCAATGTCCATCTATAGACGCATCTCCTGATCATGCGTGGTACTGCCTTCGTTTTCAGCCGATCACAACGATCAATTATCAATTGCTACACGGAGCTAATCATAGTATCGTTATACCTAGAACGATCGGGAGGCTAACTATAACTTTCTAACTAAGTATGGGATGCAACAAAGCTTCAAAGCAAAGGAAGAAAGAAATATGTGATGTGCAATGCGTGGGAAATAACGTTGTGCTGGATGTTTGGTATGAGTGAGTGTGCGGTATACATTGATCGAAAGAGACTTTGGATCGAAGGGGTGAAACAGGGGGGAGAGAGGTATTGTGCAAGTTATGCGTCGGTGATCATGATCCATCGTGAAGCGAGTCATTAGACAAGTGGCATAGGTCGGTGTCTTGAAATTGGATGTTGAAGCAAAGGACAATGCATCTTACTTGCCCTCTCGTCGCTCACCGACAACGCACCACATCCACTTCAACACCGCACTCTCAAGCATGGCATCCCAACCCTCCTCACGCTTCGCGACAACCTGCGGATCAAATAGTAATAGGTTCTCAATGCCAGGGAACGCTAGCTGATTCGCAGAAGGCGACGCCGTCGGAGTATTGCCTCGGAAGTTCTTGGGAGGACCAATTGGGATCATATAGCATTATTTCAGGGCACCTCAAGAAACAACGGTTATAAACGAGCCAATTTCAGACGCAGATTAAGGAGCGACTTACGCAGCCCATAAACGGAGGTTATCAGTACGTCTGAACGTCCACCCTATATTCTTCTTTTCCTTGTCAGCTTCAGGGTCTTCGCAAGCCTGAGCTTCAAGAGCGGCTATATCATGAATGGCAGTCTTAGTGATATACCCCCATGGCTTGCGTGACTTCCGCACTCCAATGTTATATGCAGTACACAAAATTTGCTCGGAGGAAAGCCTGAATAGTAGCGTCGCTCTGTCGGAGTCGTGGGGCGGAGGAAGGAGAGAAGCAGTTCCAGTTCAGAAGGGAGAAGAGAAACAAGTAGGCTAAGAAGACGCTTTCAAGATATCCAAAGGTTGAGTTGAGCACCTTGTCCTACCAAGACAAGCTATAGCCTTACCGAGATAATCATCCACAAACGTTGAACGTCTCGCCCAATTTGGCAACTCGTCACCGCCCACACCGCCTTCCTCTCCCTCAACCTCTTCCACAACTCTATGCAGCATATCATCGGGCTCCTCACTAACCATCATACCTCTCATCGCATCAATCACCCCTGTGCTAGTTGGGGTCCGAGGAGGACATTTTGGAGCCCTGCAGCCCGGGGACCATGGCGTTCATGACATGTGCGCGTTTGCGGTATCCCAGACGGGGGAGGTAGAGCTCGGCAAAGGTGAAGATTTTGCGCTGTGTGTGTAAGTTAGACATTCTATTGCCAGGGGGGGCGGCAACTCACCTGATCCACACCTCCGAATCGAAAGTCGACGTCTAGCTATTGCTTGTCCAGCGTCTGTAGCCCAGGGTAGAGCAGCCCACTCAAGAGCTGGCTCCCGACTTGTTTTACGACCTCGGCGCCCGCCTTCTTCGCGTCGTGCTCCGTGACGGCGGCGCAGAGCTTGTAATTGTCCATGTTGTACTCGCGGGAAAGCTGATAGCTCGACCCCCGCACGAAGCGGAGCTTGGAGACGGGGATGGAAAGGGAGGTGAAGACGGCGTGGAGGCAGTGTTCATAGTACCTTGTGCGGTGTTCGACGAGGGCTAGGGTGCTTTTAGGTTGTCTAAAAAGGCGTGAACGTCTAGGGTTAAGATCCAATAATCAGGACCAGGAATGGCGATAGGGTGCATAAGGACGAACTTGCTAAGAGGATGATTACCTAGGAAGAACAACGATGTGAGGGAGCGGAATAAATGAAAGGTAAAGATAAGAGTGACCTCAACACCTGCACGTAGGAAATCCGCGGTTTTGCGAACGCGACAAATCATCCAATGTGCGATGTTCGAGATCGGGAAAAAATACAAATGTGAGCCCTCTCAAATCGCATTGTCAGCTAATACACTGCTCACGACGTCCTGTAGGTGCCGTTCCTACAAAAACAATTCCCACATATCAACACAATTGCGATATCAAAGCATGGGCCCGGGTACATAACCGCTGCATAAGTGTGAGTCAGTACCAATCTGTCACTAAATCCTTTGACCAGTTCAACAGTCACCCGTAGCGAGTCTGGCACTCCGTTGGTATCGGAGCGACTCTATTAATTTCGATCCTGATATGTGACTGACTGTGCTACAGTGCAACCAATTCGGAAATCCTGTCAGCTAACCTTGAAAATCAACAGTGATTGGTTCCCATACACGACAAGTCCATTGTCCATTCCAGGGCCCCACAGCACCGCAACTCCAGCAAAATGACTCAAGGAAAGTCACGTGGACCGTCCACTTGTCTTTCAGAGCTTGATCCTAATGGCTATGGTGTGTTTCCTGCTAAGATCTTGGACCTACTAGTAGTAATTGATCGTTGGTCGTTGTAGTCAGCTCGAAGACGGTACCACGTATGATCAGGGTGTGTCTGTAGATGGACATGACGTCTCAACTATTAAAGCAGTCTCTAAGCTCTAATTAATTAACAGGGAGTAGGGAAGTTTTGTTAAGTTTTTGTTTTTCAAAACAGCGACAATTCAAGGTGAGGGCTTTTCATAGTGTATCACAAGTCAGTAGCTCCCAAATATTTTTGAGGAGGGTTATGCTACTCGCCGACGAGCAAGTGCGAGCCCTTAAGGCTGCAACTGACAGGAAAAACAGTATAGAGACAATGGCGCAGTGGAAAGTGCCGGCTAGTCGCTTGCGGCTAGTGCCTAGAGGTCGCGAGATCGATTCCCGTTCGTCACATCTCTTCTTCAAAAATAGACGTCAAATATGTACACATCAAGCGGTGCCGTCTAAGAAGTATGCTGATGAATTTAGCGGAGTTCTAACATGGGCCACACCTGAAAATTGGTCAGAGAATCCCATGCTCTGGTAACTCTGGAATCTTCTCACGATTTCGAAGCATCCTACACAAAGAGGTGTAGACCGTCTCCCCTTTTTCTTTAACAGTCGTATTATTACCTCTTATCACACCTCCCTCTCTAATCGCTTCACTAGTTATGGATTGGCCTTACTGTTCTTCTTATTATAGTCTTTTCTCTTGTGCAGTCCCACCATGTCGGTCTCGTTATATAAACCTCGAGCTGCCTTGCAAAACGGAAGCTAGCAGGTGCCTGTCATCGCGCTCATTTGATGGCGGTCGATTGGACTGATGTTAGGAATACGTAGTAATCGGCGAGAGGCAAAGACAGCAGTAACAGAAGTACAGAACGAGGAAGCATGTAGCGGTCAAAAACGAAAAAGACGCTGTGCTATCATTGTCGTCATCTCCCGATGTAGTCGTGAAAGGCGAGGCAACTCGCTCAGTTCCACTCGGAGTTTGTGCCCGGGTCGAAGATCCGCCGTCGCTCTGAACGTCATAGACGTCATCCGAGAGAGGCATCCTTGCTGCCTCCTCGAGATTTCTCAAAACGGTTAGAACATCCAGAGCGGAGCATCGTATGAGGGTAAGAGGATCATTGACAGAATCGGGCTGTGACACTTTTCTCACAAGTGCAGCTTGTGGGGAGAGCGTGTGCGGTCTAAACGCGTAGCAAAATCATCTGGAAGCGAGACAAGAAAATTCCTGACAGAACGAATGGTGCGTGTCGTGGTTTTGAGGACGGAGAGCACGTCAAATGTTCCCATGGTCGAATTACGTGAATCGCCGCCGAGCAACTTTGGGTTGCGAGGTTTGTCGTGCTGCTGATCTGATCGACCGAGACCCCATGCATGTTGCACTGCCTCGAGATCTTCAATAACACCGGGCTTGAGTAGCTCGGGATCGGTTTGGTATGTCTTGACAAACGGCGGGAACGCAGGACGCAATGGGGGTGGGACCATCGGCGATGGCGGGAGAACAAAGTTGGCATCGTGAGGTGTATCCGTATCTGTTTGAATGAGACCTGGTCCAATCTCCAGAACGAGATTGCTGTTAGGCTTAAGTGGACTACCATCTGGGACGTGAGATCCAAGCCACGAAAAGCATACAAGTTACGAACTTCTTCCGAGCAGCAATACTTGTTTTCGTAAAATAATGCTGCAAGTATCCAATGCTGCCTAGAGCCATTACACTTTCACGTTTAGCAGCGGATGGGTATGTGGGTGATTTCATTTTTAAAGCGCTCTCGTACTATATATATATCTCTTTTTAAGCAGCCTGTGTTGTGTGGTCTCGGGATTCCATGGATGTTTTGAAAGTGTTGGCATCTACTGTATCACTCACGGGTCGCGCCGGATTGACAGCAACGCACGCGTAGGGCGGGGAGGGCGTGGGAAACTCGAGGCTGGGTGCAGGACGTCTGCGTGTGCGGCGTGATCGCGCGCCATTGGATTGTGACACGTCACATGTCACAGTCGGGAGGAGGTCAGCGGCGACACCAAGCACAGTCTGGAGGCACCCTTTGCTGTACAACACATCATCGGATGCCGTGAAGCCCCGGACGTGAATCCAAAGCTGGACATGCAACTCAACGCCTTACACATGACGCCCATTCATTGTCAGATTGCATTGCAGGGTCTTTTATACAGTAGTCATATTATAATACCGCTCTATAGCCATTGACTAGGATGGTATAAAATCCCCAGTCAGTCCAGTAGCCTGCCAGTGCACTCTCCTTTACCGCCCCACAATGTTCCACACAAGCGTGTTCAGCTCCCTTGCCTCCCTCCTGACATCCAACCCCATCCTCTCCAGATGGACAGCGCCGTAGGTAGCATATACTCCAAACATGTCATACGCTCAGCAGTCTGCACAGCTCCCAGTGCTACGAGGAGGCTGTCAACCCCAGTGATCCCGCGGTTGGCGGACGTTCATGTAACCAGGTCACCGCTGCTAGTTTTAGTTGGTTTGTCCATTTTTCACTCATCTGCCTTTCCAAACTACGGGCTTAATTCGTGTCCCTAGTACCCAACACGATATATGCTACACCGGCCCTCAAATCAATGGTTTAGTGAGCGTTTTTTGTTTCTATCCAAACTAAACTCATGGTCAAATAAGATCCTTACTGGCTGCACGCCTTTCCTCGTCTAAACCCTCCTACCAGTTGCACTTTCTTTGATTAAGATACGGATAAACATCTTTAATAATACATCACTTTCCCTTCGAACGATGCAGTGACCAGAATCAGTCACAAATGCTCATATGCTCAAGAAAGGTTCTCAAAGTGGTATTTAGAGACATCGTACTGTCTGAATGTGCATTGACTGGTGCTCACAAGCAAAGTACATACACATCGGAGGCCCGGTGTTACTCCACAAGTGATATCATGATAACTCTTCCCTACAACATAGGCAGCTTGTCTCTGCATCTCGAGGCATTTGATATGGTACAAAGTACCACTATCCCCGGTGAGTGATCCACCGAGCAACTCTTCACCTTTCAGTGATACTGACAACCCACCCTCAAAGCTGGCAACTGATGCCCCTTCTTGCTGTAACTTGCCAAGGCTGACCAAGTTTGCAGCAAGCGCAGGAATGTGCAGAGCACCAATTAGGGTGATCGTTTGGAATCCCTCTGGTAGTATGCTCCTGAATCGAACGGAGCCATGACCGGCTACAGGGATGTTGTGGACATCCCCAACTGCGATTGATTCACATGAACCCCATGGTGAGTAAGTGACAAAAAAACTCTTATCACAGAACATGTGTGATGTCGCGCCACAGTCCAATATTAACTCAGCCAACTTTGGAGTCCCTCCCGCCATGAATACCCGTCTGATCCAGCATTCTCCTAGCTCCTGGAGGTTGTTGACAGTGAGGTTAGCCATGCCTCCACTGCCTTTCTTTTTCTCATCTTCCTCACGCTTGGGATACCTGTTAGCCCAATGTCCTTTTTCATGACAGTAGTGACATTTGTCATCTGGCTTTGGTTTTGCTCCAGTGTGCTTCTTCTTGCCAGCTAGTAGCGCTGTTTCACTAGCTTTCTCTCTAGAATGGCGATTGGATTCTGAAATGAGCATGCTGCTGACAGTGGCAGAAGTGAGCTTAGGTGATTCCAGGCTAAATAGCTGAATCTTGATGACATCCCATGACTGATTGTGGGGGAGCAAGAGGATGAGCGCTTGAGCGACATGTATATCAGGGAGCATCTCTCCCGCTGCTGTGATTTTCTGTCCAAGGTTGAGCATGGTAGCAATGTGGTTAGCCATGGAGCTCGTCTCTATGTACTTCCACGTATATAGTTCCTCAAAGTAGTAGTGGACATCTATCTGTTGCTGATTGGTCATGTACATGTTGTGCCACATGTCCCACATCTGCTTTGAAGTTTGGGCCTTCGAAACGTGTGGCCATTGAGAACTCTCAGTGGCGCCCTTCATGGGACCCTGAGCCACCTGATTGTGCAGCAACCAGTCCATGTGTTCCTTCCATTCAAGCTTCCATTCTGTGGTAGCCACCTTTGTGCCGGATGGTGCTTCTGGACAAGTCTCCATGCCATTGACTATCAGCCAAAGGTAGCGAGACTGCAGTGCAGCTTGCATGTGCTTGGCCTAGAGTGAGTAGTTCTGGCCATTGAGCTTTGGAAATTTGAAGGCATGTGATTCTGATTTGCTGGTGGGGCCCATAACCTAACAACTAGTAGGTTCAGGCGGTGAGCTGGACCTTAAGTCTACAGCTGGAGTTCACGGACAAAGATGCTTATTAGATTAGAGATATACAGACCATCACAGTATGCGTACCTGGAGTTCACAGACAAAGATGTGAACTCCAGCAGGCACTAGAAAAATTTTCTTGTATGCCCTGCCGAGCTGTGGACCTACATGCATCCACTTTGAGGTTGAGTCGCTTCATAGTCAAATTTTCATCAGCACTGATCAGGCAAAAAGTGTTGAAAATTTTGCCTTGCTGGGGGGGTGTGGAGTGTAGATTTTGAATAGTGACAGAGGGAGTGATGGGAACTGGGTGTATGCATAGTCGAATTGAAGATATATCTTGGGAGTATCCTCGTACGAAGTTTGATGAGATTTGGTGTAGTCCTTGTCTAGATATTGACAATTTGAGCAGGGATCAGGAGCAGATGACTCGAACAAGAGTAAATGCTTAATAGAAAATCAACCAGTGGAGCTTAGGCTTCGCAAACTGGGATTTGAATAGATGTTGCACTACTCTAGAATATTATGCAAACGTTCAACGAAATTCGAGTTCATTCTGGAGTTATTCCAGAAACAAATAGTTCAGACACAGTCAACAAAAAAAAGTGAGAGCAAATTCTCTGGTCCATTTCATATCTAGCTAAGCATGTTTTATACAAGATATGTGTCCTTAGAACATGTGATAAAAGTCCTGAATCATTTGAAACATGGGAAAGAAACTTGTGATAAAAATGAAATGGGGGTGGAGCCAATAGGGGAAAAATGATGAAATAAAATATAAAAGAAATATAGGAGAATAATATGATGGGTGTGGAGCTTACAGGGCTTCTCCTCTTCCCTTCTAACCATTTCCCCTTGCTTTCCTACCTCCTCCTCAACCTCCTGAGCCTCCTATGTGCTCCTGTCCCCCCTCTCTCCTAACCCCTTTCTCCCATAATCAACAAAAAGAAGGGTATCCACCCTATTTTCTGCACTGGTTTGCACAGCCATGGATAGCCAAATCTCAGGTGATGATCTGCATGGAAAATAGTGCCCTGAGAGGCTGTGGTTGTGAAGTTAGAGAATATTTATTGATCAGAGACATCTGAGCTTGAATTCAGGCCAAATGCCTGGTCCAAAGGTGGAGAGCCAGCTGTGTGAATGTTTGTGGGCACCTATGGGTCCACAACTGTAGCACAGCAGAATAAGAGCATTCTGGGCTGAGTTCTCCATGGAATATTCCCAAACAAATATGGAAAAATAGAGAATATTTGAATGAGTCCATTCCAGGTACAAGCACCATGTATATGTTGATATTTAGAAATGGAAAAGTGAAATAGAGCACATTGGTGCTGCATAAATAGAATTTGATAGGGAAAAGGAGGTTCCCATACAGTATAGGATGCTTGTTCAGAAATACAACAAATATGTATATACAACCTATTCTCCTCAAATTTTACACAACACACTTAGATTAAAACTTATTTTCATATTTCAACATGATTCTCAAATTTTACACAATATACTAGATTAAAAACATATTTTGATATTTTGGCATAATTCTCAAAAATAATTGTTTTTTCCCCATTTAGTGGTGGCAACTCTCTTGAGGGAACATCCAAATATCATTGATTCTTTCTTATACAATACTTGTAACATAATTTGAACTATCTTTAATCCCCACCTGGTGTTTGTATATCTAAATAACCTATATAATACCAATTATATTAATACATACATTACTGTTATATTCATATAAACAGTTATGTTCATCTCAACCAAATGTCTTATCTTTTAAAGTTTATTAATATGAAAATTTCACACATCTGAAATCTTTTAAGATATCCAAATTGTAACTCCCTGGCTTTATGTATCATTGAAATTCTGATGTATATCTCATATACATCAGAATATTGTATACTGACATGATTCCAAACAAGTGTCTAGGAGGAGCTCAACTTCTTGTTGAGTGTGTATGGGACTCACCAGGTTCCACAGTAAGTGTTGTGACACTGTGTGTCAACCTAGAGCAAGAACTGATGTTGTAGATGTCAGTGCAACACTTCCCACTCAGGAGGAGTTGCAGTCATTGGATGTTTTGAATCCCATGGGGATCAATGTGCCAATGGGCTTTGACAAGCCATGGGCAAGTCAGCCCAGAATGGCAGATGGGACTAGGTGGGAAACAGCAACTCTGGGGCCAGGGGAATACCCATCAACAAGGTATCTCCCCAGTGCAGCAGCTCCATGGCCATACCCAGCAATAGGTATCTGTCAAGTGCACCCCCAGGGCTGTTTCAGTGTGTGGCATGTGGCCACATACAACCTGCACAGCATATTCAGGATGGTGGACAAGGAGGTGCATGACTTTGACATGATGAAATTGCAGAGAATGGGGCCGACGCGTGTTCAGGTCCACCATCAACACAAACAATTCTATTCACAACCGGGGGACGGCGTGGAATGCCACGACCTCCCCACAGCCAGCGAATACTAGTCATGCAAGAAGGTGGAAACCCGACTGCATCGCTAATGGCCGCTCCAGTCCAGGATGGACCTGTGACAGGACCATCGCTGGCTGTCACAACACCAGTACCATTACCAGCTGGAACGCCAGCACCATCACTGGCTACGTCAGCATCACACACCCCTTTGCCCGACACAACCTCAATAGCACCATTGCAGGTTGGATCACTGGCAGCTGCGGCTCAGAATCGTCCATGGCGTTGCAAGTCACGTAAATGTGACTTTGGCGTTGCAGACGGCAACGTCTGCGGGCATGTCGTGTCGCACAACTTCGACCGTCACTGGGTGACACATGGTCTCACTGAGTTGGAGGCAGTCCAACGGGGAAGACTTTCGATGCAGGATGCCACGATTGTGAAATCATTGCAGCGTCAGGAGTCGCTTGCACGTCACCAGTTGACTTGTCCTCTGGGCTGCACAGATAATCGGACGCATCTGCTTACCTTCTCGAGGAAGAAACATCTCCTCCGCCATCTGAGACATCACTGTCAGCGGCCGCGCTCGGAGGAAGAGATTTCACAACTGTTGAGCGCGAGGCCGAGAAACCGATAGGGTGGAACCAGACTGCGAGGAAGCTCCGTCAATTAGGGGACCATCAGCAAGCCGAGCACAGTTGTTCGGTTGAAGATGTTTGAAAGCGCTGTCAGGGCTTTTTTAACCACGTCAGCGGAGTGATTGGTTGATCGATTAGGGTGTTGAACGAATGTGATGTTGAACCCATTGCAATTGGCAGTTGCTGCCGTGAGTTCCTAAGAACAGAATGAGCACTCATAACCTCCTGTTGCGAGGTCGATTTTCCAAATTTCCAATACCTGAAGCATGGGGTTGATTGATATGACAATATATCGAGCTGTTGTGGTGGTTGTAGACTGCGTCCACATTTAAGCTCAGCTGATTGTGGTGTAGGATCCGGATTGGCGAGACGCACATGCAATTATCAGAACATTGCTCATTTCTCCAATACCATGCAATCCATTCCTTGATCGGTCCCCTGCTAAATGACTTGGAATTGTGTTTGAGGTTGCCGCCTAACGCTGATTAGCCCACATCGCGGCTGCTAGTGTGTTTGTGACACTGCCTCGGCGCCAGTGAACGGTTGCAGTTTGACTTTAGTCGTAACTGATATTGATATGGACACACACACACACACACACATATATATATCTGATCCTGTAGATAGAGCTATGAATATTTCGATCGAGGCTCGCAAGGACTACAAGCTCTTTAATTATCATGCCACACACCTTGAACAGTGGACAACCCAGGACTCTACCTTATACTGCAGCATCAATGGCCTTCCCTGCGTCTTCTTAGAGACCATAAAAAGCAAAGATTTTGAGACCCAGATCGATTGCTTTGTCTTTGTCTCGTTGGTACGAGATAGTCTGGATGTCCCTTCCTACAAGCAAGGTCCTCCCCTTGGGTCAAATTTGGTGTTCCCGTCCTTCTTATCGTGAGAACAGGGTTTAGGGAATGGATTGGTTCATACCTAGGGAAGAATCTGTAATAATTTAAGCCAAACATTTTTATTTCAAGACGCCTTCATCTCTGCCGTTTAGACTTGTTTCAGTGTGTCCTGACGTGTGGCAACTCGGTCGCTTACATTACCAAACTT